>CAIGQQ010029979.1:329598-340074 GCA_903798035.1 Danio albolineatus | reverse complement strand
TAGCTCAGTTCCGTTTAGCTCAGTTCCGTTTAGTTTAGTTCAGTTCCGTTCTATTTAGTTTAGTTCCATTCTGTTTAGTTTAGTTCCATTCTGTTTAGTTCAGTTCCATTTAGCTCAGTTCCGTTTAGCTCAGTTCCGTTCTATTTAGTTTAGTTCCATTCCGTTTAGTTTAGTTCCACTCCGTTTAGTTCAGTTCCGTTCCATTTACTTTAGCTCCATTTAGTTCAGTTCCGTTTAGTGTAGTTCAGTTTTGTTCCGTTTGTTCAGCTCCATTTAGTTCAGTTCCGTTTAGTTCCGCTCCATTTAGTTCAGTTTCATTCCGTTCCGTTTAGTTTAATTTAGTTTAGTTTAGTTTAGTTTAGTTTAGTTTAGTTTAGTTTAGTTTAGTTCAGTTCAGTTCAGTTCAGTTTAGTTTAGTTTAGTTCAGTTTCGTTCAGTTTAGTTTAGTTCAGTTCAGATCCATTTAGTTTAGTTCAGTTCGGTTTCATTTAGTTAGTTCAGTTTCATTTAGTTCAGTTCCATTGAATTTAATTCCGTTTAGTTCAGTTCCTTTCCATTTAGTTCAGTGCCGTTCCATTTGGTTAAGTTCAGATCCATTTAGTTTAGTTCAGTTCGGTTTTATTTAGTTTAGTTCAGTTCAGATCCGTTTAGGTTAATTTAGTTCCATTTAGGTCAGCTCCATTTGTTGAGTTTAGTTCAGTTCTATTTAGTTTAGTTCAAATCCATTTAATTCAGTTCAGTTCCATTTAGTTCAGTTCCGTTTAGTTTAGTTCCGTTTAGTTTAGTTCAGACCCGTTTAGTTTTAGTTTCATTTAGTTCAGCTCCATTTGTTGAGTTTAATTCAGATAAGATCCATTTAATTCAGTTTCGTTTAGTTCAGTTCCCTTTAGTTCAGTTCAGTTTCGTTTAGTTCAGATTCATTTATTTCAGTTCCCTTTAGTTCAGTTCCCTTTAGTTCAGTTCACTTCAGTTCCATTTAGTTTAGTTTAGTTCAGCTTCATTTAGTTTAGTTTAAATCAGTTATTTAGTTTAGTTCAGATCCACTTAGTTAAGTTCAGTTTAGTTTAGTTCAGCTCCATTTGTTGAGTTTTGTTCAGATCAGCTCCATTCAGTTCAGATCCATTTAGTTCAGTTTAATTTAGTTAAGATCCATTCAGTTCAGATCCATTTAGTTCAGTTTCATTTAGTTCAGGTCCGTTTAGTTCAGTTTCATTTAGTTCAGATCCGTTTAGTTCAGTTTCATTTAGTTCAGGTCCGTTTAGTTCAGTTTCATTTAGTTCAGGTCCGTTTAGTTCAGTTTCATTTAGTTCAGATCCGTTTAGTTCAGTTTCATTTAGTTCAGATCCGTTTAGTTCAGTTTCATTTAGTTCAGGTCCGTTTAGTTCAGTTTCATTTAGTTCAGATCCGTTTAGTTCAGTTCACACATTTATATATAATGGCTCTTTGTTGCCTCCCAAGTCAACCTTTTTTTTCCCCCTTTACAGATTTTGAAGTTTATTTCTGACTTCCTGGCTTTTCTGGTGTTGTACAACTTCATCATCCCCATCTCGCTGTACGTGACCGTGGAGATGCAGAAGTTTCTGGGCTCCTTCTTCATCGGCTGGGACCTGGATCTCTTCCATGAAGAAAGTGACCAGAAAGCTCAAGTCAACACATCAGACCTCAATGAAGAGCTGGGCCAGGTGTGTGTGTGTGTGCAGATGGGCTCCAGGGTTTTTGAGGTTTGAAAAGTGCTTAGATGTTGAATAAAGTTCTTGAAAATGTCTTTGTTTGTTACTAAATAGGTAATAATAATTTATACAATACAATAATAAAAAAATAATTAGAGTTAAAAAGATAAAAAGAGTTACTCCATGTTTTTATAAGTATAGTGTAGGGTGGGGATTTTAGTCCTTTAGGGTGGGGCAAGGTTATCAGTGCTTTAGGACGGGACTATCAGTAATTTTGGGTAGTCAGTGCATAAGGGCGGGACTGTCAGTGTTTTGAGGCAGGTCTATCAGTGCTTTAGGGCGGGACTATCAGTAATTTGGGGCAGGGTTATCAGTGCTTTAGGGCGGGACTATCAGTAATTTGGGGCAGGGTTATTAGTGCTTTAGGGTGGGACTATCAGTGCTTTGGGGCGGGACTATTAATGATTTAGGGCAGGACTATTATTCCTTCAGGGGGGACTATCAGAGATTTAGGGCAGAACTATCAGTAATTTGGAGCAGGGTTATCAGTGCTTTAGGACAGGACTGTCAGTCCTTCAGGTGGAGCTGTCATTGCTTTACAGCAGAACTATCTGTCCTTTAGGGTGGAGCTGTCAATCGTTTAGTTTGGGATTATCTTTGCTTTAGAGCAGTACAATCAGTGCTTTAGGGCGGGCCTATCAGTCCTTTGGGGTGGGGCTGTCAATCATTTAGTTTGGGATTATCTTTGCTTTAGAGCAGTACAATCAGTGCTTTAGGGCAGGACTATCAGTCCTTTGGGGTGGGGCTGTCAATCAATTTGGGCAGGACTCTCAGTTATTTAGGCCCCGTTTACACTAGTGCGTTTTAGTTTTAAAACGGCGTTTTAGCATGAAAACGATCCACGTCCACACTAGCGTCTCTCAACAGATTTCCCTCCACCAGAAACGTATATCACGTGACCATTCGCGCACTCTGGGCATGCGCGCTCAAGTATAAACAGGAAGCACGCGTCTCACTCGGCATTTGGTTATTGTTAGTCAACAAACGCTGGTTGAATGATGAACGCGATGGCAAAGAAAGCAAGAGAGGTCTTTTAGTGGACAGACGACGAGGTCGAGTTGTTACTTAAAGTAACAAATGAATATAAAACATCCATGGCTATCGAAAATACAGTGTTTACAGTGAAGGCTGGTCTGCTGTCTGCCGGTGACGTTATAGCCATGTGCGCTTGACGAATAAGGGAAGGATACGCAATGACCCAAAGCCCCAATCACGTAGCGAATCTCAGCAGCCACGCCTCAGTTTACAGACGTCTCCGTTTTCCCACATCCACACTGAGACGGAGCAGCAGCGTTTCAGAATGAAAACGCTTTCTCCGCACCTTGAAAACTCCGGCGTAGTGTGGATGGATGGCGTAACCGTAGCAAAACTTATGCTTTTTAAAACGAAAACGCACTAGTGTAAACGGAGCCTTAGGGTGGGACTTTGAGTTTTTTGGGTGAGGGGCTGGCAATCAATTAGGGCGGGACTATCAGTGCTTTATGGTGGGGCTATCAGTGCTCTATGGCAGGACCATCAGTTTTTTAGGGTTGGGCTGTCAGTGCTGCAGGAAAGGATTATAAGTGATTTAGGGTGGGACTCTCAGTCCTTTAGGATTTGAGCTGTCAATCATTTACGGCGGTAATATCAGTCATTTAGGGTGGAGCTGTCAGTCCTTTGGGCTGGAGCTGTCAATCATTTGGGGCGGAGCTGTCAATCATTTAGGGCGTGGATATCAGTCATTTAGGGACGAGCTGTCAGTCATTTGGGGCGGAGCTGTCAACTATTTAGGGCGTGGCTATCAGTCATTTAGGGAGGAGCTGTCAGTCCTCTGGGGTGGAGCTGTCAGTCATTTGGGGCGGAGCTGTCAATCATTTAGGGCGTGGCTATCAGTCATTTAGGGAGGACCTGTCAGTCCTCATGGGTGGAGCTGTCAGTCATTTGGGGCGGAGCTGTCAATCATTTAGGGCGTGGCTTTCAGTCTTTAAGCGGAAAAAAGGACAATCTTATCTTCAGTTTCATGCCTACTTTAAACAGTGGGTGAAGACAATTTAAGAAATGAGAATAAATATACATTTAAGATGATGTGTTACACATTTTAAAGTCTTGTGAAGTGCATTAAAATTTGCAGTTTTGTTCGATGTTTGACTTAATCTCAGCTAAAACATTAAGAGAGTTGTACGAGGTAGAAGTATGAGGTGACCTCAAAACAATTGTTGATCCATTTTGACTTTGGAAGAGGTGTTACAAACCTGTGTGTGAACTTGAACTGAATCTATGGATAAGAATGCCTGCCATTAGTAAACGATGCTAACGCTACGCCCGCAGGTGGAGTACGTCTTCACCGATAAAACAGGGACCCTGACGGAGAACGAGATGCAGTTTCGGGAGTGCTCCATCAATGGCGTCAAATACCAGGAGATCAACGGGAAGCTGGTTCCTGAAGGACTGACGGAAGACACGCCAGACGGATCCCTGCCTTGTCTGGTGAGTGGCGTGCTTCATGTTTATTTTCACTGTAACAGTTATTACTGTTTGATGTTAAAACAGCACATTTGACATTACAGGGATGAGAAATAAAGCAAAAATACGGTTTATTTTGCTTTTAAATGTAAATGTGTCGTTGTTTTTGTCCAGAATGTATTGAAGCAGAAGCTATTACTGCTTGTTGTTGTATAAAAGCTCATTTGACATTACTGTGATGAGAAATTGAAGCAAAAATGGGGTTGATTCTGTTTAAAAGTGCAGGAAATGTTAAAGTATCGCAGAATGAGTGTGTTGAAGCAGGAGCTGTGATGAACGACAGACATTACAGTGTTTACTGAGAGCACAACCTTGAGGAGACCAGTTTTAAATCACTCTGTGGCACTGTTATTTCACATGATGCTCTCTCTCTCTCTCCCTCTGTGTGTGTTTCAGAGCCGTGAAGAGGAGCTGTTCCTGAAAGCCGTGTCTCTGTGTCATACGGTGCAGATCAGTTATGATCAGCCCGACGCAGCAGCAGACCCCTTCTCTCACGCTAACGGCTTCACTGCACAGATGGAGTATTACGCCTCTTCTCCTGATGAGAAAGCTCTCGTGGAGGCCACTAAGAGGTCTCGCACATCTCCACATATCTCCTCCATCAGATTACTATTGTTATTTATTAAACTACAGAGGGGAAAGTAAGTATTGAACACCTCAGGTTTTCCTGGGAGTGGTATTTCTAAAGGAGCTGTTCACATGGAATTGAAGCAGATTTTGGGAAAAACCCAAACAATACAAAACGTAAAAATAAAACAAAACAAAAATCTGAGAAATTAGTTCTGTGTATTAATAACAATGGAGTGACTCAAGGAGAAAGTGCTGAACTACTGAAATATAGACTTTTTTGGTGATGGCAGCTTAAAGACGCCTCTCATATGGAGAATGAAGTCTCATGCGTTGCTCAGATGTGAGTTCCTCACAGACTTCAGCAGAGTGTCAAAATCTTGATGCTTCTGTGGGTCTCGACTATCCAATATGAGCTTTATCTTGTATTCTCTATTGGATTCAATCACGTGACTGGCTAGGCCATTCTGCAGCTTCATTTTCTTTCTCTGAATCAGGGTTCAACGCTAAGGATTTTTTCTACTGGCCCGGTCGGGCCAGTGGTTCAGATCTTTACTTGCCCTGCCAAAATTTTCACTGGCCCCACCAAAAAAAAGTTAATGGCTATTTCTTAGCCACATACAGTATTGTAAATAATGTTTCAAAAGCCAAACATAATTGTAATACCTACCCTTTTTATTCAGTATAACTTTTTTTATTGTTCATTCATTTTCTTTTTCGGCTTAGTCCCTTTATTAATCCGGGGTCGCCACAGCGGAATGAACCGCCAACTTATCCAGCATTTGTTTTATGCAGCGGATGCCCTTCCAGCTGCAACCCATCTCTGGGAAACATCCGTACACTCTCAATCACACTCATACACTACGGACCATTTAGCTTACCCAATTCACCTATACCACATGTCTTTGGACTGTGGGGGAAACCGGAGCACTCGGCGGAAACCCACGCAACCACGGGGAGAACATGCAAACTCCACACAGAAATGCAGAGGCGCATATATATATATATATATGCTACCGGTCAAAAGTTTGGGGTCAGTTTTATTAATTTTTGTTAATGTTTATTTTTAAGCAAAATTATTCAGTTCCTCAAGGCGACATTTATTAAATGTAAAAAAATTATAATAATTGTTAAATATTTATTACACATTTAATTAACCGCTTTCTTATTGTATGTAGTTTCAAATAAATTTCTTACTCCAGTCATTATTGCTTTTATTACTCTTACCATTAATAATAATAAAAACAACAATAATAATTAATATTAGAGTGATTTCTGACGGATCATGTGACTCTGATGACTGCAGTAATGAAGCTGAAAATTCATCTTTAAAATCACTGGAATAAATTATTCAATTAAATGATGAACTACTTTTAAACAGTTATATTATAGTGCAATAACATTTTACTGTGTGTGCTGTATTTATGATGAAATAAATGCAGCCTTGGTGAGCAGGAGAAGCTTATTTTAAAATATTTAACAATCATACTGACCCCAAACTTTTGACCAGTTGTGTTTATAATATTTTATAAGCGAAAATGTGCACTTTAATTTTGACCCCCACAGACACCTTCACCAAATATAAATCAGAGAGGTCAGACTTTCTCATACAGCCTCATTTCGGTTGTCACGTTTTGTAAAAATCTATTGAATTAATCAGTCTATTAAAGAAACGTTGGCTAGAATTATGCATAGGCTTAAATTAGAGAGAGAAATAACAGATGAAACGTGACTGCATCAGATCATGAAGCTTACATGCTGATCTTTCTTTCGAGCTGTCAGTGCAGAAATGAACAAAACAATTGGCCCAATATAACATATTATAAGATTAAAATGTGGAAGAATTATCAGATGGTAACTTCGGTCAATTTTCCTAACGGATAAACAGCACTTTGTAATATTTCAGCATGTTTTCACTTTCGTTTAAGACATGAAGCGCGTATTTGCCGGTAGGGATGAATTCTCTATTCATATAGCTGTATACATGGCTATTACACAATCTTAATACACTGTGATATAGCCTGGGTTATTAGTTAGTTGGATAGTTTTGTTTTCTCTCTACAATCGATCCGCTCAATCGAGCAGAGACCACCTCATTCCGGCGATCTCGGACTGATTGATTTGGCGCGGATCCGCGCGTGATTGCTGGATTCACAAACGCCAATCTAACCGCGCTAACAGGGGAAACGAGACATATTCCCAAACAAACGTCTATGTGTGAAAGCACCCTAAGATTGTATTTGCACGCAATTGACAGACAGTCGCAGCCAAACGTTTGTGACAAGGCACCACTGGCCAGAACGGGCCAGTAACAATTCTGTATACTGGCCCGAGCGTGTCGCACGCTGGCCCCGGGCCATCGGGCAGTCCTTATTGTCGAGCCCTGACTGAATGCATCTGAGAGTCTCCTCTGCTATGTTTTGGATCATTGTCTTGCTGAAATGTCCACCCTGGTGTCATCTTCATCCTCCTGCTAAAGCTGGATTTATACTTTCGCCTGGCACTGCGCGCGCACCTCGCGAAACGGACGAGGTTTTTATACTCGCTGCGTTCGCTGTTGTGATATTCTTTAAAACAACAGGGGGTGGTCAACAGAAACTGGCCATAAAGTCAGACAGAAAAACAGAGAAGTAGAAAGTTTCAGGAACTACGTCATATCATTAATGTTATTGATGTTTATTAAACTAGTTATTTTTATTATTTTTATAAATTATTTTAATGATTATAGGGCGCCAAGGTGGCATAGTGAGTAGCACGTTCGCCTCACAGCAAGAAGGTCGCTGGTCGAGCCCCGGCTGGGTCAGTTGGCATTTCTGTGTGGAGTTTGCATGTTCTCCCCGTGGTTGCGTGGGTTTCCTCCGGGTGCTCCGGTTTCCCCCACAAGTCCAAAGACATGTGGTATAGGTGAATTGGGTAAGCTAAATTGTCCGTAGTGAATGTGTGTGTATGGATGTTTCCCAGAGATGGGTTGCGGCTGGAAGGGCATCCGCTGCGTAAAAAATATGCTGGATAAGTTGGCGGTTGATTCCGCTGTGGCGACCCCGGATTAATAAAGGGACTAAGCCGACAAGAAAATGAATGAATTTTAATGATTATGAAGATTTTTGTAACCATTCAAGATTTTTTTAAATCAAACTTTGATGCATCACTTGCTTTTGTTCATATCTCGGACAGTTTTACCTATTAAAGTGTATTAAAATATTAATGACAACAGAACATGGGTTCCTCAATAAATATATTTTTTTTATTATGGCAAGAATAAAAGCAAAAAGTACACTTACTAAATAATACAGATGTTTTTTTTGTTTTGTTTTTAGCCCGCTCTACAATTCACACATTACTGGTTAGTTTCTGTCCTTTTCTCATGCTAAAAAGGCAACAATAATCCAACATTCCTGACCATCATCACCATAAAGCCTAGAAAAATGGCATCATGTTGTAAACCGATAGGTTCAAATATTCCTTCCAGTTATCAAAGAAATAATTCATTACTTCATTATAGTTTTGTAACTATTAAATTGTTTTAAATTAAATTGTAATATATACATCAGTGTTAAACCTATGAATGGTGGTAAAACATATTCAGTAATTGTGTACCTGGCCTCTTTTGGCTATAATAAACTCATCCCTCAGATTTTTCCTAACCTTTTAACATAAACTTTCCTCCTTTCTCACTGCTGTTGCAATTTCTAGCCAAGAATTATTGATCACCTGATTATCTCTATGATCACTGATCATAAAGATATTTTTACAGTCGTACCTGTTTCAGACAAAATCTCTTCAAAGTGATTCATATACACCTCAAATCAGACGCGGCGCCGCACGCGCTGTTCGCTCGAGTCTCAAAAAATTCCATGTGCTCGGCCAGCCGAAATCATGTTGCGCGCACCCAAAGCGAACATCCACAAACTTCGCGATGACGTCATATTTGCCGCGCGCACTCAAGCGATCTAGCGGAGGCTAAGGCTTAATGTAGATGTTATAGTGAAGCAGCTGATGTTCATTTACACTAAGGAAGGACAGAGGGTTGCTGAAGAACTACTGAGAGATTTCAACTGCTGTCTGGGCTTTCCATGTCTTTCTACACCTTCCTTTCTTCATGTGTTCCATACTTTTTTTTCCTGTTGTCATTTCATTTTATTGTGCATAAATTCTTTTGTAAACTAATCGATATTGTTTTCTTTGCATATATGGATTTGTTTGGTTGTTAACATCCGGTGAAAATTTTAAGTGAACAGCAACTTTTAGAAATATGTTTTTTTGAGAAAAATGGTGACGTGTTCAATCCTTTTCTCTGCTGTCTGAATAACACTTTCTTTAGAGGTGAACTGTCCTTTGATGTTGTGTTTTTCTGGTTGCAGGATGGGAGTCACGTTTATGGGAAGCCATGGAGAAATCATGGAGATTAAAAAGTTCGGAAAAGCAGAGAGGTACGCCTCGTTCTTTATTTGATTCATTTTCGATCAGTGTTCCTCAACACACGTTCCTGGAGGACCACCAGCTCTGCACGATTTCCATGTCTCCTGTCAGCGACTGAGAGGATTATAAATGTGGAGTTTTAGATGAAGCACAAATCAACACTGTGGTCTCCATAGGGGCAGTCTATCGAGACCAAAGTGTTCATTTGCGCCTTATCTAAAGCCACTGAGCCACTTCTTTTGACATTTTTTGTTTTTCTGTTTTGAGTCTGCCGCTATGCTGACACGCAGGCGTTTGTAGCTCCTCCCTCTTTACAAAAGAGCAGAATCTCATTTGAATTTAAAGCGAAAGTCACCAAAATGGCACAATTTGAATTAAAAAACATTATCTGTGTGGTATTTTGAGCTAAAACTTCACTACACACACATCAGAGACCTACTTAATCTTGTAAAAGGAGCATAATAGGAGACCTTTAAGCTAAGAGTAGGCTATATACACTCACCGGCCACTTTAAAGGGTACAACTGCTTGTTAATGCAAATTTCTGATCAGCCAATCACATGGCAGCAACTCGATGCATTTAGGCATGTAGACATGTTCAAGACCAGAGATGTTCAAACTAGGGCCCACGGGCCAAAGTTGGCCCATGGTAACCTTTGATTTGGCCCGCCACCCCATCTGAGAAGAGAGGAAGAAGGATGGGGTTGATTTCAAGATTGTCAATTGAAATTTAATGTAACCCTTTGTTTGTTTGTTCGTTAAAACTTAACTGAAATTAAATGTTTCATTTAATTGGAGTATATTAATTAAATTTGTTTAAATGTAAGTACTGTCACCCGACAATGCAGAGAATATGGTGAGCAAATCAAGTCAGAGGCAGGTTCTGTTTGACCTGTGTGTTCACCGTTAAACTTCACTGTGTCGTCAATGTGATTGTTGCGATACGCTATCGTTTTAAAAGTTGTATTAGTTAATACAGTTTAAAGTAATGTTTTCTGTTTATTTTGAAATATTATTAACTGAATTAGGAAATTACTGATGGCGACTTTAACGTAATATAGTTTGGTATATTTACCTTCGGCCCGCGGCTCTCAATGATATTCGGTTTTTGGCCCTTCATACGAAAAAGTTTGGGCAACCCCTGGTCAAGACGATCTGCTGCAGTTCAAACCGAGCATCAGAATGGGGAAGAAAGGGGATTTAAGTGGCTTCGAACGTGGCATGGTTGTTGGTGCCAGACGGGCTGGTCTGAGTATTTC
>CAIGQQ010029979.1:288565-304598 GCA_903798035.1 Danio albolineatus | reverse complement strand
ATACACAAAACACGATTCGTAAATTTATAACATGATTCGTAAATACATAAAACACGATTCGGAAATTTATAACATGATTCGTAAACAAAACACGATTCGGAAATTTATAACATGGTTCGTAAATACATAAAACACGATTCGTAAATTTATAATATGATTCGTAAATACATAAAACACTATTCGTAAATTTATAACATGATTCGTATATACACAACACGATTCGTAAATTTATAACATGATTCGTAAACACTAAACACGATTCGTAAATTTATAACATGATTCGTAAATACACAAAACACGATTCGTAAACTCAAAACAATTTGTAAAATATTGCAATAGACATTTTTTGGTAGTAATATCTGCCTACATCTAATGATGTAGATGTTTACCAAAGTAATATCTGCCTTTGGATTAGCATTGTGCTAATATTTTAATTCTTGCAGTAGACATTTGTGGTAGTAATATCTGCTTTTAGATTAGCATTTTGCTAACATTCTAAACTGTTACACAGATGTTTACGGAAGTAATAAATGTCTTTGGACTAGCATTATGCTAATATTTCACATTGTAACAGACATTTACAGGCATAATATCTGCCTTCGGATTAGCATTATGCTAACTTCAAAGTGTGACTTAAGAAGTATCATATTTGACCGTCACAATGCTAATATTTATAGCTGCGACAGATGTTTGCTGAAGTAACTCCTGCATTTGAGGCAGCATTATGCTAATATTTCAGACAGCACTGAAATGAGACTTGTTGAAGCGCCACAAAGCATCATCTGCCCTCTTTAACAAACCAAAGAGCTGATCTGATGATAACTGAAGCCTGTCACTAAGATCTGTCTCCTCTCTGCAGATGTTTGGAAACTGGACGTTTGGCACTTTAGTTTTCACTGTGATGGTTATTACGGTAACGCTGAAGGTACGTTCACACAATGCTGCATGTTTGAGTGTGTGTGAGTGCGCGCCGTGAGCTTTATCTGTGTGTTTTCTGCACAGCTGGCCTTAGAGACACACTTCTGGACGTGGATGAATCACTTCGTCACGTGGGGCTCCATCGCCTTCTACTTCATCTTCTCCCTGTTTTATGGCGGCATCATCTGGTACTGTATCGCATGTGATAAAACCATAATAACAAGCTGATCGGGATTATAACCATCATAGATCATATTTCTTTGAGAAATTTGTTTTCGCAGACATTCAGATTACTAGTTTTCATTGTTGCTTTATTAAACGTTAACATTTAAATATGTAGTTACAGCCTTGCTAAAATAGTGGGGGAAATAAGTATTCAACACATTACCATTGACATGAAATGTTCACCAGATGTTGATAACAACCAAAGAAGTCCTTATATGCAAAGAAAACAATATCGATTAGTTTACAAATAAAGTAATGTGTAATAAAATGAAATGAAAACAGGAAAAATGTATCGAACACATGAAGAAAGGAAGGTCAAGAAAGACATGGAAAGCCCAGACAGCAGCTGAAATCTCTCTGTAGTTCTTCAGAAACCCTCGGCCCTTCCTCAGTATAAAGGAATATCAGCTGCTTCAGTCCAACACCTACATTAGCAGGAGGATGAAGATGAACCCAGGGTGGACATTTCAGTAAGACGATGGAGACTCTCAGATGCTTTCAGAGAAAGAAAATCAAGCTGTGGAATGGCCCAGCCAGTCACCTGACCTGAACCCAATAGAGAATACAAGATAAAGCTCAGATTTGATAGACGAGACCCACAGAAGCATCAAGATTTTGACACTCTGCTGAAGTCTGTGAGAAACTCACACCTGAGCAATGCAGGAGACTTATTCTCCATATGAAAGGCATCTTTAAGCTGCCATCTTTGCTTATATAGTTATCTACTTATTTTTAATTATTGAATTCACATATTCCGTTTAATAGTCACATTGCATACTTCAAACAAGACATAAGCATCTTATTAATTCATCAATTACTCCGCTTCTAAACTGTAATGACTTGTTTCTTGTTCTTCTTGTGAACACACAACAAGATATTCTGAAGAAAGCTGGAAACCTGTAACCATGGACATCTGCTGTATAGTAGCAACTAAAGTACTATTCAAGTCAACAGTTAAAGGTTTTCCAGGGTGGGTTTTTGTTTTCATCAAAATATCTTCCTTTGTGTTCAGCAGAAGAAAAGGGAGTCATCAAAGTTTAGAAACCCTCGAGTGTGAGTAAATGGTGTCGTTTACATTTTGCATTTTCGTTTCGGAGTGAACTGTCCCTTTAACTTTTGACAAACTTTGTAGTTATAGCCAGAAAGTCTGCTTAATTATTTTTCTTAATTAATATAGTAAGCAAAATCAGTCTGACCTGTGACCTACGTTGTCCTGTGTGAAGAACTGGACGTCAGGAACACCGATGGGTGTAATTAGTTACAAAGTAATTAGTTGTAGTAATTAAATTAAATGTTCGCTGAAAAAAAGTAAGGGATTAGTTTTAGTTTTTTGGTAATTTAATTACAGTTTAATATAAATATAATAATATAAGAATTATACATTTGTCTGACAATTGCACATGCTATAGAAAATAAATTAAATTATTAATAGTGATTATTAAACAAACAACAACGTTATGGTATGTATGAAATATGGTGTCATTACTATACAACACATGTAATGCTTATCCTGAAGTGTTCATCTTTTAAATAAAGCTAATGTTTGACTCAAATTTAAAGAATTACAAGTTAAATTTCGATAGAGTGGAGGAACTGTGACGTCAATTTGCATGCAAAAAACTGGAAATAATGCATTATCATTAATTATACGATAATTAACTATGATTAATAAAGGCTGTATAAGTATTGTTCATGTTAGTGAATACATTAGTTAACATTAGCCTTATTGTCAGTCTTGACCAGTAGTTTTAATGATGATATTAGTAATGAGAAATGGGATAAGAACCAGCACCTCTAAGTCTGAGGCCATGGTGCTCCACCGGAAAAAGGTGGTTTGCCATCTCCAGGTGGGAGGAAAGTCTTTACCCCAGGTGGAGGAGTTCAAGTATCTTGGGGTTTTGTTCACGAGTGAGGGAAGGATGAACGTGAGATTGACAGGCGGATCGGTGCAGCGGCAGCAGTAATGCGGTCGATGTATCAGTCCGTTGTGGTAAAGAAGGAGCTGAGCCGACAGGCAAAGCTTTCGATTTACCGGTCAATCTACATTCCTACTCTCTTTGGGTCATGACTGAAAGGACAAGATCTCTGAGACAAGCGGCCGAAATGAGTTGCCTTCGCAGGGTGGCATCCTTTTTTAGATAGGGTGAGGAGCTCTGTCACCTCAGAGAAGCTCAGAGTAGAACTGCTGCTCCTCCACATTGATAGAAGTCAGCTGAGGTGGCTCAGGCATCTGCTTCAGATGTCTCCTGGACGCCTACCTAGGGAGCTGTTCCAGGCATGTCCCACTGGGAGAGGCCTCGGGGAAGACCCAGGACACACTGGAGGGACTACGTCTCTCGGCTGGCCTGGGAACGCCTCGGGATCCCCCTGGAGGAAGTGTCTGGAGAGAGGGAAGTCTGGGGTTCTCTCCTGAGACTGCTGCCTACGTGACCCAACCACGTAAATAAGAGGAAAGCAGAAGAAGGATAAGCAGAAGACAATGAACGAATGAATCAGGAATGAATTACCCAACACTACTCAGGAATGATGTCTAACCCTCGTATTTCCTTTTCTAAATGGTGTTTATTGAAGCGCTGTTGATTTTCCGCCAATAACAGTTTCCTCTGGGACTCTGGATCTGCTCTCCGTGATCGTTCAGTTCAGGAGCTCAATATCTGGCTCCGTCCCTCAGACGATAAACCCCGCGTGCTCATTAGTTGTGTATCTGACCTCGCCATCAAACGCTTGTTGATTTCCACTAATTGGAGAATAATTGATGTTTGTTTTTCTCTCCGTCAGGCCGTTCCTCCACACGCAGGACATGTACTTTGTCTTCGTCCAGCTTCTGTCCAGCGGCTCTGCCTGGTTCGCCATCATCATCATCATCATCACCTGCCTGTTTCCTGACGTCATCAAGAAGGTGTTTTACCGGCACCTGCACCCCACCAGCACGCAGAAATCTCAGGTAGAGCTCAGTGGAATGTGTGCTGATGTTGTTGACGTGTACTGTTGGTCACGATTATTCGCCGTCCTGTTAAATTTGAGTTCTTTTTTCAGTATTTCCCAAGCGCTGATTAACCAAGGTGCTCGCAGGGTCTTAAACAGTCAATTTAGGCCTTAATGATATTGTATTGTATATCTTAAATCATTTTAACGCGTCTTAATTTTTCTATATCCATCTAAAGCTACCCAATCACCAACAATCCATCCCAATAAAACTATATGATTTAATCGCTTTATTAATTCAATTTCAATTCGAAATCGTTGGCGTGACTGTAAACGACAGAAGATTGCCAAAGCTTTAAATGTGTGGACAAATATCAAAATTTATAACAATAAAATATCAAAATAAAAGAATAGAAACAAAATATCACATCAGCTTCAACCTGAATAAACAATGAAGAAATAAGAACGTGTCAAAATTTCAAACCACAGTCTATAACGCCCCATTCACACGAGGCGTCAGCGTCAACGCTTCCCATTGACTTTGAATGGGTGTCAGGCGTTGCCAAACTGCATTGTGGATCCATCTGCACCGCTTCAGCCGCGTTGCTCGCTGCAGAAGTTGAGAAATTCTCAACTTTTCAAGCGCCAGCGGAAACGTCAGCCAATCAGATCGCTTTATGCAAATAACCCAGCTCAGAGAGTAGCCAATAGCGTCCATATAGTTTGATAGCGGTAAACGGAGGAGACATTTTAAAATGGAGGATAAAAATCATCATTGTGGTCGGAAATCACCCGGTCCTTTATGACCAATCGCTATATAAATATACCGGGATTCATACCGGAGAGTTGCTGAGCTCCAGTCTAATTTCATTGGCTGACGCTACTATGACGATCGCGTCAGCGCCAAATTTCAGACATGCCCTTCGTCAAGCGTTGGCGCTGAAGCCTCGTGTGAATGGGGCGTTACGCATAAACACATACACAGAGACTAAGTTACCAATAGGGCTCATTCATTACAGTAACATTTGTTTAAAAGTTTTCTGTGTAATCAGACATGCAGACACATAATATATATTTATAGACATTCATTCATTTTCTTGTTGGCTAAGTCCCTTTATTAATCTGGGGTCACCACAGAGGAATGAACCGCCAACTTATCCAGCATTTGTTTTACGCAGCGGATGCCCTTCCAGCTGCAACCCATCTCTGGGAAACATTCATACATTGTCATTCACAACTTGTGGGCGGGGCTTATGTTTCGCGTTGACGTCAAGCAGAAACGGCTAAAGACTCGTTCTAATAACGATTCATTTAAACAACGATGAGTCGACTCTTTTATAGATGAATCAGTAGTTTTAAACAATGTGCACTTTCAGATTTAAGCCTCAGCTGGACATTTCACTTCACTTAGAGCGGTGGTACACACTGCATGGAAGGTCATTTTCAAAAACCCATAGTAGGGGCTCTTTAATATAGCATATTAATAATGAAATCCATAAATTAGAGTAGAATATACCCGCAGCCCACCTGCAGGATCGCTGAGCCCCACCGGTTGAGAATCCCCTGCTCTAGAGGACATAAATATTATAGGAATTACTGTGAAAATTTGCTTTTGCAATGTTTGCATGAAGATAAAAACCCCTTTCTGACAGGATTTAAAAGTCCAACATTTAAGTGCCAGGATGAATGATGAACATTTAAATAATCTAGACAAATTCCAGTGATATTTGATGATTTGATTTGATATGATAATACAGCAAAAGTGATCAAATTTGTACTGTATTTTTTAGGTAATAATCAGGCCCAGACAGAGCCCTAACTCTAACCTTATTGAGTAATTTTGTACAAAATCTGCAGATTTATCTGGAACGATTTTGAGAGTAGCTAAACACTTTAAAATAATAATAACTTTTATAACTGCACCTGTTAAACATCACTTGACAAATATTTGAAAAAAGAATAAAGATTTTACAGGAGGGTGAATCAATTTGCAGTAAACTGTATGCAAATGTGCTGTATTCATCCTTACTGATGGTGCAATAACAAAGCATGTGGCTGCATGAATTCTCACACATTCACAAACTCACTCGGATGCAACACACACACGTCATCTGACTGCAGCATTTACTGCAACATTAACAACGTAATGCAGAGGACACTGGATGTGAGATGCATGTCATCTGGGTGAAATATGAGAATATTGAGACATAGAGACAATAGTTGGTGCACGTCTATCAATGAAAGACAACCGACCGAGACACTGGAGTAACTTGAAACGGAAAAATTTAACGATGAATCAAAAATGACTGAAATCAAACCAATGAGAATCAGATACTGTGTTGGAATTGTGGCTCAAACAGCTTTAAAAAGGGTGAACTAATGAAACTGGCCTGGACAGAATCGAAGAAAACCGACAGTTTTGTCCAGGTCTATTCTAATACTTGTATATAGGAGTTTCTGTAATGATGCGTTCACACCAGACGCGAATGAAACATCAAGTGTGAGTGATTTACATGTTAAGTCGATACCTGTGGCGCTATTTGTATGAATTAAGCAAATTTGACGCACAAATTAAGCGAATTTGACACACGAATTACGCGAATTTGACAAATTAAGCGAATTTGACAAATTAAGCGAATTCGACAAATTAAGCGAATTTGACACAAATTAAGCAAATTTGACGCACGAATTAGGCAAATTTGACGCACAAATTAGGCAATTTTGACGCATGAATTAAGCGAATTTGATGCACGAATTTGACGCACAAATTAATCGAATTTGACGCACGAATTAAGCAAATTTGACACACAAATTTATCTAATTTAATGCACGAATTAATAGAATTTGACACAAATTAAGCGATTTTGACGCACGAATTAAGCGAATTTTATGTAAGAATTAAGTGAATTTGAGACAAATTAAACGAATTTGACACAAATTAATCTAATTTGATGCACGAATTAAACGAATTTGACACAAATTAAGCGAATTTGACGCAAGAATTAAGCGAAGCTGACAAATTAAGCAAATTTGATGCACGAATTAATAGAATTTGACACAAATTAAGTGAATTTGATGAACGAATTAATAGAATTTGACACATTAAGCGAATTTGACGCAAGAATTAAGCAAATTTGACACAAATTAAGTAAATTTGACGCAAGAATTAAGCGAATTTGACACAAATTAAGCGAATTTGATGCACGAATTAATAGAATTTGACACAAATTAAGCGAATTTGATGTAAGAATTAAGCGAATTTGACACAAATTAAGCAAATTTGACACACAAATTAGGTGAATTTGACGCACGAATTAAGCGAACTTGACGCACGAATTAGGCAAATTTGACACACGAATTGAGCGAATTAGACGCACGAATAAAGTAAGTAAATTTAAAAGGGTACCACGTCTATTTCCTTTTCTATTCACGCATGAATAGCAAGCTTCATTTGCACCTCGCGTCTGATGTGAACACATCATTATACTTAATGATGTAATATTTACATTACTTAACGTATATAGTAATTTGCAAAGTCATGCTTAAAGGGACAGATAAAATACAATTCTCTCGTCATTTACTCATCCTCTTTTTTGTTTCTTCTGTCGAACACAACAGCCATTGATTTACATAGTAGGTTTTGTTCCTACAATGGATGTCAGTGGCTCATTTTGAGGAAATGGTGACGATTTTCATTTTTGTGTGAAGTAAATCTTTAAATTTAGCGGTCACTTTTTTTTAAACCTTGAGTGAACATTTCAGGAAACAAAATACTTTAAAGTCTCTTGGTGATGATTGGGATGCAGATCAACAGATGATTCATGGGAAAAATCCAAATGATCAACTCCAAGTCATGTTCTTATTAGTTGCTCTTACAACTGGGATCGACGACAAGACGTTTTGTCACACATTTTCAACCTCTTCCTCATCAAGCACACCCGAATCAACTCATCAGAACATTAGAAGAGACGCCAAAGGTCACCCGCACCATACACTAAGCTAAAAATGCACATCTTTTACCACCAAGCACCTTTATCATGCGATATTATGTTAAAATATGTGTATGGAAACACAGCGAGTGTGTGTATCTGGCGTTATGTGGTCTGCTGCAGTACAGGTATGAAGCGTCAGCATCTCTGTCCTGCGGATGACACCCGATACTTCTCAAGATCTCTCTTTCTGCTTCTGCTGCTTGTTTCCTGTTTGTGTCATTTCTGAATGTGTGTGGTTAGTGCTATCTAGTGCGTATGTCTCTGTGTGTGTGTGTGTGTGTTACTTCACATGTGACTCTTTCTCCTCTTTGCTGCCCCTCTGTGTGTGTCCTGTAGATGTACACCAACCGCGTGGCTATAGGTGACGACTTCATCGCGCTTCAGCCTCTGTCCCGAGCCAAGAATCAGCTGGGCAAGATTAGGTAGAGTAGGAGAGACACTCTCACACTGCATGCGGTGGACAAAACTAACAAGACAACCCCGAGAGATGAACCACACGCACTGGGTTAACCGTTCACCCTGCATGTTTACCTGCTTCGAGTGCATGGCTCTGCAGGTCAGAAGTGTACAAGACGTGTTTGGAGACGCTGCATGGGCCCCATCAGATGCTTTATCTAGTGTTATCCGGATCGCATGCTCCCTAAATGAGCGTCTTCGTAGTCTACAATGAGTATACAAGTCGATCCAACTCTGAGTTTGACTTTTGAGATGGTCGGCTTTGTTCCAAAAGCCAGTGATCTGCCCGGCTGTGTGTCAATAAAACACCATAGTCATCCAAGTAGGGATGCACAATATACTGCAAGGTTATTGTCATCATGATAATAGTATGTGCTTTAGTGCTCACTGGCGTTTGGAACAAAGCCCTTTAGAGTTCTGGCAGTGGATGTGGGGCAGTTTCATGCTCTCTTCTGTCGTCCTCCGTGCGGGAGACTCACCGCGCTGTTTTGTCCTTCCAGATGGAAGCGGATAAGGTTTCAGTCAGCTCAGAATATGACACTGCTGAAATCGGGAGCAGAGGGGAGGACAATCGGCCACTGATCGCTGCTTTTCCTCCGCCTCTGGTGCAGCCCGTCCCCTAGGTAGTGCTCAACCTCGTCTTTGTGTTTGTGTGTACTGTATGTGACCTACATGACCCCGAACCATCCTGTCATGGGATACTCGCTCTCCCCGTGATGTGGCACTTAACACTGGCATGAGGCTTAGATCCTAACGTGCGTTTGCTGGAAACTTCTAATCTAATCTCTGCCTGAAGTGCCTTCGTTCTTGCATGCCGTCTTGTGTCAGGTTCAGACTACACCATGTCTACTGGATGTTTACGGAGCCAGATCGGTCTCAGAAATAATACATTTACAAAATTCAGTTTGTAAGTTCAAATCCAATTAGTACATTTGAAACTAATTTATAAATACATAAAACAATTTGTAAATTCACAACACTATTCATGAATACACGAAACCAATTTGTAAGCTTGAAACAATTCATAAATATTCAAAAACAATTAGTAAATTCAAAACACGGGTCATAAATATGCAAATCCACTTAATGCATTCAAAACGGTTCATAAATATGCAAATCTAATTAGTAAATTTAAAACACAATTCATAAAAATACGGAACACAATTCATAAATTCAAAACAGTTCATAAATAAACAAATCCCATTCATAAATTCAAAACACAGTTCATAAATAGGCTAACTTTGTCAATTCAAAACAGTTCATAAATATACAAAACACAGTTCATAAATATGCAAATTCAATTCATAAATTCAAAACACAGTACCTAAATATGCTAACTTAATTCGAAAAATTCAAAACACAGTTCATAAATATGCTAACTTAATTTGTCAATTCAAAACAGTTCATAAATATACAAAACAGTTCATAAATATGCAAATGTAATTCATAAATTCAAAACACAGTTCATAAATATGCTAACTTCGTAAAATCAAAACTCAGTTCATAATATGTAAATTAAATTTGTAAATTCAAAACAGTTCATAAACATGCAAATTAAATTCAAAAATACAAAACACAGTGCCTAAATATGCTAACTTAATTCGAAAAATTCAAAACACAGTACATAAATATACAAAACAAAGTTCATAAATATGCAAATTCAATTTGTAAGTTCAAAGCAGTTCATAAATATGCTAATACAATTCATAAATTTAAAACAATTCATAAATATACAAAACACAGTTCGTAAATTCAAAACAGTTCATTATACAAATCCAATTCGTAAATTCAAAACACAATTTACAAATATACAAAACAGTTCATAAATATGCAAATTTAATTTGTAAACTCAAAACAGTTCATAAATATGCAAATACAATTCATAAACTTAAAACACAGTTCATAAATATGCTAATACAATTCATAAACTTCACACACAATTCATAAATATACAGAACACAATTTGTAAATTCAAATCACATTTCATACATACACAAATCCAATTCATAAATTAAAAACACAGTTCATAAATATGCAAATACAATTTGTAAATTCGAAACGGTTAATAAATAGGCAAATCACAGTTCATAAATCTGCAAATCCAATTTGTAAACTCAAAACACAGTTCATAAATATGCTAATGCAATTCGTAAATTTAAAACAATTCATAAATATACAAAACACAATTTGTAAATTCAAAGCACAGTTCATTAATATGCAAATTAAATTCGTCAATTCAAAACACTTAATAAATATGCAAATCCGATTATTAAATGTTCAAATTCAAAATACAGTTCATAATTTTGCTAATTAAATTCATAAATTCAAATCACAGTTCATAAATATGCAAATCCTACATTAATGCAGTGAAATCCATATTATGAAGCTCCAAGAACACTTTTGTGCACCAAAATCCTGTAAAAATGATGCAGATCATGTATTTACTACGGGCAATATGATGCTTGTGTGTTGCACTGCTGGCTCTGATAGCTATTGCTCCGCACTGCCAGTAGTAAACGTGCACACAGACCTGAAAAGGAAGAGAAAACATGGGCAATAAAGTCGTATTTACATTAGTTTTTGTCATTTATTTGGTGCACAAAAGTGTTCTTGGAGCTTCGTGTGATTACTGTTGAAGCACTGAACTCTCATGGACAGGTTTTACAATCTTTATATCTCATTTCTTGGACTTTTCTGTCTGAACACATATCTTATCTTCATTTGTGTTCTGAAGATGAACCAAGGTCTGGGTGGATTGGAACAAAATGAGGGACAATACTTAATAACAGAACGTTCATCTTTGGGTGAACTAACCCTATATAGATAGCAGGCGGTGACTGGTCGGTAGGAAACGTGTGACCTTATACACGACATGGATAAAGTGAAGGAATCAAAATGTCATTTACGACACACCGATGTCCTGTAGTCTGAAGCAGGCATGATCTTCATTTCCATTTCCACATTCGACTCCCTCATTCTTACATCGTGCTTGTGTTCAATATGACATCATGTTTCAAGCAAGCACTTTTCTGTCGTTTCATCATCAGCATCAGTCACTGATTGAATTATTTATGTTGTATATCATATGTGAAAGGCTACTGACAGCTACAGTGTGTAATGCTCAGTTTACTGATGCTTCTCTTATATGACGGCATGTTTTTGTCATGCCCAGCAGGCAAATATGATTATCAGTCCACTCCTGAGGAATTACTGATCAGTGTTAAAGGAGATACTCAACCACACTGAACAAATGATTCACTCATTTACTCAATAACTAGTGGTTGCAGCAGATAAAGGCACAATATGCAGGATATCATTCATAAACATATCCAAAAACCACTAGAACAGTGTTATACAGTTGAAGTCTGAATTATTAGCCCCCTGTATATTTTTTCCCCAGTTTCTGCTTAACGGAGAGCAGATTTCTAAACACAATAGTTTTAATAACTCATCTCGAATATCTGATTTCTTTTCTCTGTCATGATGACAGTATATAATATTAGACTTGATATTCTTCAAGATGCTAGTATTCAGCTTACAGTGACATTTAAAGGCTTCACTGGGTTCATTAGGCCCTGTGGACTGTGGCATAATAAAACCTCTGCTGTTTTCATGCCGGTTGAGCTCATCTAGAAATTACTTCAGTGTTCTTCTCGAGTCTTTTCTACAGCTTTTAGTCTTTAACGTTCAGGACACCCTGGAGTACTTGTTTTGAGATGTTAACATGTGTGTGTTGAGCATCAGTAAGACAGCGTTAGCTCCTGTCAGCTTTAATTGAGGGGAAAACTGGATCATTTGGAGCGTTTGTCAGCTGGTTTCATCTACCAGGTTTAAAATAATGTTTGTGGCGGATCAACATCAGTGACGTATCTCGAATCTGCTAGTGGAGTAATGACGCGTCGCTTTCTCATTATTATTCATAGCGGAGTTTCCTTATCCTATGACCCTGCTTCTTAATTATTCATGAGAGCACGTGCTTTCCAAAGGCATAGCAGACCTGCCAAACTGTGAGACCCAATGACTTGGTGAGACCGCGTCTGCACGGGCCGGGTGTTTGTTTCCATGATCCAGGGGGTCTGTTGCATGTTTTTCCTCATGATGCTGTCAGGGCCGATACAGGAAAGCTGTTGGTTTGCAGCAAGCATTTTTGTCAGGAGAGCTGTACGAGAACTGGAGAATGGCGGACTTTGTTTTTATCAGTTGAGTTTTTTACCATTCAGACACATCGCCTATATCCATGTTGCTGTGTTCACATGTTTAAAATCCTCCAGATTAGCAGCAGGTTTAATGGTTGGAATAGACTAGGGTTGGGTACTGAAACCCAGCGCCATTATGGTACCGGTACCTATGTAACCTGTATGGACCGGACCGAATCAGCATATGAATTTCGGTGCCTAATTTCAGTGCCACTGGTGCTGCGACAAGGACATAAGAAGCATCAAGGGGTCCATCAAAGGCACACATAGGTGCGCGTGGTGTCACACCATCTATTCATTCATTCATTCTCTTGTCGGCTTAGTCCCTTTATTAATCTGGGGTCGCCACAGCGGAATGAACCGCCAACTTATCCAGCATTTGTTTTATGCAGCGGATGCCCTTCCAGCTGCAACCCATCACTGGGAAACACCCATACACACTCATTCACACTCATACACTATGGACAATTTAGCTTACCCAATTCACCTGTACCGCATGTCTTTGGACTTGTGGGGGAAACCGGAGCACCCGGAGGAAACCCACGCAACCACAGGGAGAACATGCAGACTCCACACAGAAATGCCAACTGACCCAGCCGAGGCTCAAACCAGCGACCTTCTTGCTGTGAGGCGAATGTCTTACTCACTACGCCACCGTGGCGCCCTGTCACACCATCTATTAACATTTAATTCTAAACAACTTTGAGGGTTACGGACACCATCTGCGATGTTTGTTTGTTCTTGTTGCTTAGGAAACGCACGCAAGTAGACAACGCCTGCAGTACAGCGCGTCCGGTAAGCGACTCCCTTCAAAGTCATCAACACTCGTGTTCACGTTCATCAGATCTGCTTAAACTAAGCGTTCTGAAGTACGGCTGTATTTTACACGCAAGTATTCTGCCACAGAAGACGATTTACAAAAGTTGCGCGTAATGCCTGTTTCACGATGTCCAGCAGCAGAGTAACATCTCGTTAATTCATGCTCGTGCAAAGGATGAGACGGACAGAAGTAATCACTGCATGCCCTTCTTTTACTTATGTTCGTGTTGTCAGGTTCAGTGTAAACATCTCCCGGTGGAAGAACTTGAGTGAACATACGATTAGCGAGGGATCACTGTAGTAAATAATGTGGAAGCGTTGGTCCGATTGGTCTGTTTAGAAGCAGATATCCCAGATTATCAGGTGTGATAATCAGTGTTGAATACTGTACTCATCTATCAACATGATTTCTACAGGAGTCATGAGGTATTAATAAGACCACAACTCCCATGATTCACGCTCTCATCAAACTATGCATTTGTTTATTGTTAATATGCGCCCTCTAGTGGCCAAAAAATCATATTGTGCCTTTAAACTAGTTGTCACAAAATAGTGATTATTCAGATAATCTGACATATCTGATTATTTCCACATGTAAAACTAGTGGGGTTTATTTATAAACTAATTTGGAGAGGATCACGTGCTTATGATTGAACACAGCTGGTACCACATCAGCTCCGCAAACTTCACCAATCAGACGAATCCCGACACACTATAAATTACCAGAGCTTTCTACTCCGGTCATCTTCATCTTGAAGAATCCCCCCTTCCACCCCAACTCCTCCCCTTCTCCTATAGGGCGGCACGGTGGCCCAGTGGTTAGCACTGTTGCCTCACAGCAAGAACGCCGCTGGTTCGGCCTCTATCGAGCTAGTCGTTGTTTCTGTGTGGAGTTTGTACATTCTCACCGTGTTCGCGTGGGTTTTCCCTGGGTTCTCCAGTTTCCTCCTACCGTCCAAAAAACATACAATAAATACAATTAAAGCGACTACTTTTAAATAGCATCTTAAGGCAACTTTAGTCAGATATATCTCAGCACATTCACAAGCGGGGGGAGTTCTCGAGACTTACCTGAGCTCAAACTCTCCTCTCTCCCTTTAGACAGGAGGAAGCCCCGGGCTCGAGGATATTCTGAGCTCTATCAGCCAAATACACTTTAAAATCAATCATCAGCTAAGTGTGAACTCTTGAAACATATTTGTAATTTATATAGTAATTAATAAAGTGTTGGTTTGATTGGTCTGTTTTGGAAGCAGATATCCCAGATCAGGTGTGTACTGTGTTTTCACGGTTTGCTTCACTGTGATCCTCTCAGCTGTACAGATACTGCCTGAGTGAATGTGATTTATTAATAACTAGCACATTTATTAGCAATCGAGCTGAAATGGCGGGAGCCTCGTTGTTCATTTACCGCTTGGTTTTACCCTTTGGCCTGCGCTGGACAGGTTCAGCTTTTGATTAGAGCTGCGTTTCTCTGTTTACAGTCACAGGACATGGTTAAAGTCATGCTGCATTTAATCTGTCCGCAACTTCCTGCTCATATTGATTTTTAGCACAGCAGCCAAGGTTCACGTACAGTAGTAACAGCTGAATCTTTAACCTCGCGCACAGATTAACAAGAGACGTCAAGAAAACACCGGCTGTATTTCTAGCCAAGGCTGAATGTGGGGAGATTACTGTACTTGGCTGTCAGCACAGTTCACGATATATGTGTGGATTCTAGCAGGTCAGGCGTCAAATAAACATCCTTTGTGTAGATGCTAGAGTTTACTGAAGGGCTACATCGCAATGTGCACATACACAGTCATGACCTCGCAATATCTTCAGTGTCTTACAGTTTGGGGTGCATGTAGTTAGGCAACAAATTTAATATCAAAAGTATTTGAAATGAAAAGCTTGTCGAATAGCAATAATTAAAACAATATAAGGAATTGAAATCACTATTGCTTGCATTTTTTTAATGAGTAGAATCATCAGGGTTTGTATTTTTGCTCCTGAAATGTAACATTTATTAACATTAACACAATTTAATGTCATTAACACTATTTAGCTCTTCATTTAAGCTGAGATTTTCAGCTGAAAATATCTCACACATTTTCACACTTAAATTCAATCCTCCTTCACCTTCAGGAATCAACTTCCACAATATTCATTTCTGTTTAAAATACCACGTATAATATTCAAAAGGCAATTTTTACTTCACTTTAATGTATTGATAGTTCATTTAGTGAATTATTTTATCATTATTCAGTGCTGTTCAACAAGCTTTTTATTTCAAATATGTTCGCCATTAAATTTGTTCCACAATAGATTAATAAACTGTGGAATTACTTAAGTTTATAATTTGCATGTGTTTTCTGTTAACAACATATTAAGTCATTTTAAAACACTGGCAACAAGAACATTTGTAGTTTCACATTTTATTTATATAATAAAGACTGTAAAGTATATATATATGTTGAGGCCAAATTCTGCCCCGAGCATCCGAATGTGGCAGCAGAA
>CAIGQQ010029979.1:254076-265948 GCA_903798035.1 Danio albolineatus | reverse complement strand
CCATGATGAACTCCACAGTACCTGATGAACGGACAAACATCGGTCATTATTTATCAGACTTACCGTGAAAACGTGAGCAGCAGGTTAGTCTTAAAGAGACAGCTCACGCACATTAAAAATCTGCCGTTACTCATATTCATACAAAAGAAGATATTTGGAAGAATGCTATGAAATTGTAGCCATTGACACCCATTTTTATTTGCTGGTTTCTACTACTGATGTCAATGGCTTCTTGCTCTTCTGCAGACCTCGGTTGTAACGAGTGCTTATTTGAGTTACTGTTGCCTTTCTATCAGCTGGAACCAGTCTGGCCATTCTCCTCTGACCCATCAACAAGGCATCTGCGCCCACAGAACTGCCGCTCACTGGATATTTCCACTTGTTCGGATCATTCTCTGTAAACCCTAGAGATGGCTGTGCGTGAAAATCCCAGTAGATCAGCAGTTTCTGAAATACTCAGACCAGCCCGTCTGGCACCAACAACCATGCCACGTTCAAAGTCACTTAAATCCCCTTTCTTCCCCATTCTGATGCTCGCTGTGAACTGCAGCAGATCATCTTGACCATGATTTGACTGCTGTACTGATCTATGATTCGGGGAGGGGGACACGGATTTGCACGGATGTAATAATAACATAATTATATTTGTTTTATTTTTATTTGTCGCTGGTTCGAGTCTCGGCTGGGTCAGTTGGTGTTTCTGTGTGGAGTTTGCATGTTCTCCCCGTGTTGGTGTGGGTTTCCTCCGGGCGCTCCGGTTTCCCCCACAGTACAAACACATGAGCTATAGGTGAATTGGGGAAGCTAAATATGTGAGTGATTTAATGTGTATGGCTGTTTCCCAGAGATGGGTTGCAGCTGGAAGGGCATCGGCTGCGTAAAACATATGCTGAATAAGTTGGTGGTTCATTCTGCTGTGGCGACCCCGGATTAATAAAGGGACTAAGCTGATAAGAAAATGAATGAATGAATCTTCTAGAGACTTTTTGGTGGCCCTATATTTCTTGGGGCGGCTTCGCTTATTGGTTAAATCCGCCACTGACTATCAATGTTGAAATTACTTATCAAATATTTAAAACTTGAAAGCTTTTGTAAGAGTCCACATTTCAGAGATTTGATCAAGCGAATGCATTCCTGCTGCATTAAACAGAAATATTTGAATGCTAATGCTTTGTGATCTTCTTAATGCTGAAACATGCTTTGATTCTCACCTGCTCCAACATAGTTGACTGCTTTAGCTGCTCGAACTGCAGCCTCTCCGAGTTTTCTCCTGACCTCAGGACTGATGCCTGGCTGCATTCACACACACACACACCATGTCATTATGAAAAATAAATATAAATATGGATATAGAGTAGCAAATTTCAACATAATGTGCAACGAGACGTTATGAGCCAGATATACTAACAACTTCTTACTGTCAGCATTCGCTAAACACTCACAGTAAAACAGAAGTGATGAAAAAGAAACCTTTTGATGGAGTTTGTCTTTCAAATGCAAAACTGAAGGGAGGACAGCATTTAGATTAACAAGCAGCAATATTAGATTGCTAATGCAACAAGAACAGTGGTAGTCAACAGGTGCGTCCCAAATCGCATACTTGTGTACTATTCTACGCCATTTTGTAGTATAAACATTGTAAATAGTGCGTTCATACTGAAAACTCTTAAAATAAGTGCACTTTAATTACCCGGATGATGCACTCATTCCACCGGTAAAACGAAGTGTGTTATGATTGACACTTCACGCACTCAACGACCGCAGTTTTGCTCACATAGCGGAAGCGCACATGTTGGATAACTTTATTTATTTTGCATTGTGAAAGTAAAATTCTCCACCTGGTGTGTGTTTCCGAAAACCATCGTTAGCCAACTAAGGTCGCAAGTTGTGTCGTTACAAACATAGTTCATTGATTTGAAGTTTCCCAAATCCATCGTTCCAACGAACATTCGCAAACTGCGTCACAAACTTGTGCACTTGCAACTACACCTCTGGAGCTGTAGTTAGAAGCAGAGATCCTGGCTGTGTTTTATTACTCGTTATCCCCCCTATGACCTATTCGTTCAGACCATTCTAACATTTAAACTCGGAATTATTATTTTAAAAAAAGCATTAAGGTCATCAATCTTAGGTGTAATTTAAATTAATGTATTTTTACAGTTCAGTTTTAGCGATCTTCATGTTTAATTGCGTTCCCTTCACAGTGCACGCTTCGCAGATTGATGTCATTTTGAACACAGCCGAGTGGAATTTATGTTACGTCTCCAAAGCTAGTATAGTTTTACAGTCAATTGCGGCTTCTATCTCGTTCTCACGCACTGCGTAATATCACTCCACCTGGTATGGAAGTAGAGTTTCTTGACTATTACGCCAGAATGAGAGTTTGTACCTATTAATATTTGCCAGGAAAAAACAGTCATTTATAATTTTCCGTCTGTTTTATTACACGATATAACTACAGGAGGACTCCAACTTTAAATAGAAAAATGTATTAAAGTTTTTTTTTTTTATTAACAAAATGCTAATGGTCTAATCCGATTCAATTCATTATGCTAAGCTAAGCTAATAGCAACCCTGCCAGAACAAGAAATCGGCTAAAGGGGTTTATAAATAGTTCAAGTCAAGCGTTTACCTCTAGTGCTGCGTCCCAATTCCCATATTATACTATGTTCTAAAACGATGTACTTTTTTATGAAGAAAAATTACATAGTCAAGCGTCTAACACACCAATCTCGGTCTTGGAGGTCCGGTGTCCCTGCTGTGTTTAGCTCTAACGTGCCCCAACACACCTGCCTGCATGTTTCAAGTATACCTATTAAGACCTCGATTAGCTTGGTGAGGTGTGTTTGATTAGGGTTGGAGCTAAAATCTGCAGGACACCGGCTCTCCAGGACCGAGACATACAAGATGAGCATTTGTTGTTTATTAAATCTGCACTGTAAGTGTAAAAGCGGTGTGATTTTTACCCCTGGAGCCTCCTCGATGATCTTCTGGTGTCGTCTCTGAACACTGCAGTCTCTCTCGAACAGATACACTGCATCCCCATACTGATCTCCGAACACCTGCACCTCCACGTGTCTAAAACAGCAGCACAAACACACTTCAGTCAACACCAGGGTATTTGCAGGTATCTAAAGAGGCTTTTTAATAGCACACTGAATGAAATTTAAAGGTCCCATGAAATTAAAATGAAGTTTTGTAGACGTTACTATCAGTATTTGTTTATTTTTAAGATATCTATAAGCTAGTGAGCTCTAAAACAGTGACAAAATACAGGTTTAGAAGAAATAAAACTGATATAAACATGTAAAGCTTGAAGTCTGTCACTTCCGCCTGAACGGACCGATGGTTTTATTCATGTCACCTCATACTTCAGTTCCTCATCACATCTTCTGACCAATCAAACGCTCTCTAGTGTCTGATCCACCTCGCCCCCTTCAAGATGCTTTTCATTTGATGTTCTTTAGCTCAACCACTCTCAAAGACAGAGTTGTGAGAAAAAAAAACGCTATTGGCTGTTTTTTTAAAAGAGGAGGAGCTACACTATGCTCTGCCCTCCCTGCGTGTTTCACTTAAGATAACGTCAAACATCGAATAAAAATGCGCATTTCAAAGCACTTCACGGGAGCTTTAAGACCCATAGTTTAGCGTAATTTTTTTAGAATACCGAATTTGCAAAAAAGCACACAAGACAACTAACTGATTACCATCCTAAACACTCTTTGTTATATATAGAAAGAGTAAAAAAAACTGAAAATGGTCTTTAAGCTGACTAATAATAATAATAATAATAATAACTAATAATATAATAATAATAATAATAATTATTATTATTATTATAATTATAATAATAACTAATAATAATGATAATAATATAATAATAATAATAATAATAACAATAATAATAATAACTAATAATAAAATAAGAATAACAACTAATAATAATAATAATAATAATAACTTTTTTAACTGTTTTCTAATCCAATGAGAAGAGCCTGCTCTATTTATGACAGCACGTGCTTTCCGATGACAGACCTGTGAGTCCGTGGCCGCGCACGGCATGCAGTATTTATTCATTCAGAGCATCTCAGAGCATTTTTTGAAAAAAATCTAAGGTCGACTTGAACCGAAAGAGGGGGGTTTCATGGCCATTTAAATGGGACGATAACTGTTTTCAAGGTATACTGTGGTTTGGAAAAGTCAAAACCGCCAAAATTTTCTGTAATGCCGTTCCAAAGACTTTTTTATTCATGTTTTTTGTTGTTGTTAGGACAACAGTACATCCAGCAGAAAATGTATCCCAAGATGACAACAAAAGTCAATGATTCATTTTTGTTATTTAGCCTGACATGTTTACTGCTCCAAAATATATGAAATGTTTCTCAAAATTAAATATATTGAGACACTTAAAAAGAATATATTTTAGAGCTGTAAACACAAGATCGTCAAACCGTGATATTTTTATCCAAGGTTATCATACCGTCAGAATCTTATACCGGCCCATGTCTATTAAAGACCCACATATACACACATATATCAAAAGCATGCAAGTCAAGCCTACCTGGGGTTTTCGACAAACTTCTCTATCAGCATCACGTCGTCGTTGAAGGATTTGCGAGCTTCTCTTCTTGCGGACTCCAGCTGTTCGTGAAACTCTGCTTCTGACTGTGCGATTCGCATTCCCTGCAGGAGCCCACGCGTATGAAATATCATGAACTCAGGAATGCTCCGTGTGATACTGTAGTGAAAGCACAAGCTGTACCTTTCCGCCACCTCCTCGAACCGCTTTGATCATCACAGGGTAACCAATCCTCGCGGCCTCGCTCTGAAGTCTTGCGTCCGATTGGTCGTCCCCATGGTAACCCTCGATGATGGGCACGCCGGCAGCTGACATGATGTGTTTGGACGTGCTGAAATAGGCACAAATAAATATGTGTTTTTACATATAGCAGAAGATGAACAAAAGAGTCGTGCTGATTCCAGCGGTTATGCCTTACGTAGCAATTTTACTGTCTTTGCTTTATTACAAACATAATCATTTTTTTTTTTAAAAATGGTTTAACTCATTCTTGAGGTGCAGATGATCACAGAGAGCTGAGCAGATCTTTCCTAGTTTCTTTGCAAATCCTGTTCTGTGGACGTTTATATGTGTTACTACGGAGTAGGGTTGGGTATCGTTTGGGGTTATTTCGATATGAGAGAAATAAAAAACTCTCCGTATTTCTCGGTAACTTAGATGCACTCAGTAGGTAGCGTCAGAAAGCCGTGTGTGTATAGACTGCGGTGTTTACATGTTTCCACTCGGAGAGCAGCATCTACAGCGGATCTTTCAGTCTATAATACTGTGGTGATGTTAACCTACTGTAAACTCATTAACAGTTCTAATCACTCTGACTAAGGTCTGTCTATAAACACTGAAACAGTACTGCTGACGAAACTAACTTTCCCATCTTAATAAACAAACAAACACCACTGAACGCTGATCGCCAAATCTGTAGAGACAGGACAATCAACATGAACTGGAGCGGAGTCTGTTTTAAAAGGAAACGAGCGGCAAATCCCGATTTCACCATTTCCAGACGTGGAAAGTTCCTTACAGATGCATTTCTGCATGTGTCGCATGAGCCCAGTTGCGCTCTCATAGCGGGAAATGTAAACAAAACCTTCGTTGCAGCACATAAACACAACTCTGCCGACCTGTGTCTCCAAACAATTCTTCTTCTTCCACTTGTTTTGGCAACACAGCGTGTTGATAACTCTGAAGGGAGTCGCTTACCAGATGTGCTTCCTGCATGCGTTGTCTATTTGCGTGCGTTTCCTAAGCAACAAGAACAAACAAACATCGCAGATGGTGTCCGTAACCCTCAAAGTTGTTTAGAATTAAATGTTAAGAGATGGTGTGACACCGCACACCTATGTGTGCCTTTGATGGACCCCTTGATGCTTCTTATGTCCTTGTCGCAGCATCAGTGGCACCGAAATTAGGCACTGAAATTCATATGCTGATTCGGCCCGGTCCATACCGGAGACATGTTAATACGCTCCTTGGTGGGTGGGGAAAACCGCACTGCTATGTCATGTTGCAAGGTTTTGAATACCTATCTCTATTTGTCTATTACCATTCTTTTATTTATTTAATTCTACCCTAATTCTGCCTATATTGGTATGTATATGTATTTATGTGTGTATGTGTATGTGTATATATGTATGTATATGAATCTATTTTATGTTATTATTTTTATTTGTGTTAATATGTCTTTGTCATTTACTCTTCGGTTTTTCCTTTTTATTAATTTGGATCCTATTTTAACATCAAGAAATGAAAAAGAGACTTGTTGTGTTTCCATTACTCCAGCATGACTGTGAACACACTATTTACCAACGCACAGTTCTGTCCAAACAGCTTACAAAGATGATTTCGTCCTTTAAATATGCAGTTGCTAAAGACAAATAACTACATTCTTCACTAAGCTAACAGTACCTCTTGATGCCCATGTCCCGAATGGCTGATGAGGGAGGCCCGATAAAGATGATGCCTTCTTGCTTGCACTGTTCAGCAAACTCAGTGTTTTCAGAGAGGAAACCATATCCAGGGTGGACCGCCTTATGGAGACAACACGCACGACAAGGCTAATAAGAAAGAATATGGGAAAGAGACCTGCTTCCCTTTATTCTTCAGCGTATTTTGCTCAAGAATCAATCAAACTGTTAATCACTAATACAACACACACACACAATCAATGTTAAACAACAACAACAACACAAGTAGTCTGTGTAGCGTTTGTAAAGTGTGTTGTTTTGGTGAGCTCACCTGTGCAGAGGATTTCTTGGCCACGTCCAGGATCTTGTCCATGCACAGGTAACTCTGCTGAGACGCTGCTGGGCCGATGTGATACGCCTCGTCCGCCTGATGATACACACAGAATTCTACTATTTAATGTGAATATCTATTTGATATTAACTATTTAGTTGGTATGCTGTGTCACCGGGAAACAGAACATAAACAGCTGCATATTTCTGCCAATGAAGAGTTTTAAGGATAATGGAAATACCCTTTAAGCGTTACGTTTAAGACACATTAAATAAGCTCATTGTGTTTTTCAACAAACTTCATCCCATTTTCAACACAATTTTCTATTTAATACTTTTTTAAAATGTAGATAAAAGTTAAAACCATATATTTTTTTTGATACAGAGATGATTGAGGCTTTATTTCATAATGATTATAATAAAATATACCAAACTACTAAATAAAAGAAGAAAAGTGTGTTCTTTTAATGACACAAAAAGTGTTTAATTTCATTAAATGTGTGTTTTGATTTCTTTATTACACTTTCACAGTCTTCAAAAACTGTAATTACAGATATTAAAACACTGACATTATTCTAAATAATATAATAAGTGAATAATAATACTAATTTAAATAATACTGAAACTTTAACCATTTTACAAGGACAACACAACTATATAAACGTATATATAAACAAGTTATATAAAATGCATTAAAACTTATATTAATTCATTTGTTTTCCTTCGTATTAGTCTCTTATTTATCAGCGGTTGCCACAGCGGAATGAACCGCCAACTTATCCAGCATGTTTTTCGTAATCTTTTCTTAAAACCCACTTGTTCAATTTGGCTTTTAGCACAGCGTGAGATGTTGACATTTTATGTTTATTTATTTATTTATTTTTTAAGTATGTGTTATGCTTTGTTTTACTATTGTCAAGACTTTGGTCAACTGTGTTGTTTTAAAGTGCTTTATAGATAAATAAATTGAATTGAATTGGAATAGAATTTTATGTAGTGGATGCCCTTACAGCTGCAACCCAACACTGGGAAACACCCCCAGGCTTCATACACATTTTAACTACTAAAATTCCTTAATTTTTCCAAGACTTTCAAGTAAATTTTCATGACCTAATGTTTCCTGCAGTGTGCGTAGTAAAAGAAAAACAATGCAAGTTCAACTTTATTACAGCATATCGTAAAACAGGCAGCAATCTATTTAGTTTCAGCTTAAATTTATATCTATGTAAAATTGATTTAGATAATGTTTACTAATGTAGCACTAATAATGTGAGAGTATGTGATCGGCCACGGACAGAAAAGAAGTAAATAACCTTTATTCAAGTATACAGATATCTGTTTTCCATGACTTTTCCGAAAACTTTGTGGGTTTTTCCAAATTTTCCAGGCCTGGAAAATGCCATGTCAAAATCCCATGACTTTTCCAGGTTTTTCATGACCGTATGAACTTTTTCACACACATACACTACGAACAATTTAGTTCCCATGAACACCAACAAGGGGAGAACATGCAAACTCCACAAAGAAATGCCAACTGACCCAGCCGGGAACCAGCGACCTTCTTGCTGTGCTAACCACTGAGCCACCGTGTCACGGCACAATTTAAAGTAAAAAAAAATAAATGCTCACATGCTTTGTCAGAAATGATCATTTACAGTTATATTTCCTTATGTTTACTAAAACCATGGAAACCCTGACTCTAAATTTGAACTCACCTCATATACTTTTAAACTATATTATTTAAGTCTGGAAACGTGACATTCTTGACAGCTCAAAGTGCAATTAAAAGGCTTGAATAAGCTACAACGTTGAACTAGATAAGTCATCGGACAACAAATAATTTCATAAGGGAGCTATTCATATTGACCCGAGCAATTTTTACATTTGAAAAAATATATATTTTCTTTAAATCCAAACAAAAAGAAATAAGACTAGGACAGCATTTATGGCTGAAAGTGTCAGGGTTCTGCCACTCCAGTCTTGTTAATTCTTGTTTTGGTGGCAGAGTCTGGACACTAGCTCTGTCTAGTCCTGTGTGTTGTCATTGTGTCTCTGTATGAGTGCCAATTGTGGGCACGCTTGGACTGTGCGCGTTCCCGCTTGATACGGGTGCGTGGGGTCTGTGTGTGTTTGCGATTGCGCGCTCTCGTCCTGGTGTTTGTGTTCATCTGTCTGCAGTGTGTTGTTTCATTCCCAGCGTCTCAGTCTAGTTGGTTTCGGTTTCGGTTGGCGCTGGGTTGAAACATGCACGTTGCGTGTGTGAGCGCACGGTAAGATGTTTTCATTTTATCGTGTGCTCGTGTCTTGCGTTTGTCTAAGCACGTTGCCCTGTGTTTACATAGTGGCCGCGTGTTTCCGTTGTCTGTTTTGAACACGCGGTTAATGAGTTCTCTCATTGGCTGCGTGTTTTTATCCCGTTTTATGCGAGCACATGGCTTGTGGTGTTTGTCATGTGCTCTCCCGTCTATTGTCTAGTCCCACCCTCCTTGTTAACCCATTATTAGTTGACCATGTTCACCTGTTTGTTTGTTCATTATTTCTGCTTTATATTCTCCTCATGTCTGCTGTCCTGTGCCAGTTCATCGTCGTTTCACTGTCGTTTCTAGTCTTGTCCTGATCCCAGTCCAGATCCCTACCAGCCTGCCCAGTCAAGTTTGTTTATTTGTTTTGTTTATGTTTTCCCCCTCGGGGTTGTTTGTTTTGCCTTTTTACTTTTATTTTTTTATTATATATAAATTCTCATTTTCCTGCACTTGAGTCCTCGCTCCTTTTCCCTACACAAAACCTGACAGAAAGAGACAGTGGACGTACAGTATGTGTGCTTATATTTGTGAATGTATTCAGATGTATGAGATCTCTGATGTACAGTTGATGGTAAATTATTCGCCCTCCTGTGATTTGCTTTTTCTTCTTCAAATATTTCCCATGTTTAACAGATTGATGAATTTTTCACAGTATTTCCTATAATATTTCCTTTAATATTGGTCTTATTTGTTTTATTTTGGCTAGAATAAAAGCAGCTTTAAAAAAAATTCCCACCATTTTAAGCTCAATATTATTAGCCCCCTTCAGCAGTATTAGTTTCTGATTGTCTCCAGAACAAACCACTGTTATACAATGACTCACCTAATTACTCTAACTTTACCCTAATTACCCTAGTAACTAACATTAAAAGAACGACCCAGCTTTCACAGCAGAACTAATAGTTGTTTTTATTCCTCACCATGGCCACGTGCATGGAATGTCTGTCTGCATCGCTGTAAACGGCGACCGAGCGAACCCCCATCTTCCTGGCCGTCCGCATCACCCGACAGGCGATCTCTCCCCTGTTAGCAATGACCACCTTCTCGATCCGGCCTGCGCACACAGAAACAACATGATAAACACACTGGAAAACAACCAAACTTAAGAATGAGCATGAAATAATGACGCATCTTACCCACAGAGCCATGTCTGACGGATCCTTTGGTCCAGATCAGAGTCCTGCAGTTAACAGAGCATTCATTCATTCATTTATTTATGTAATTATTTATTTATGTATATATGTATGTATTTATTTATTTAATTAGTTATTTATGTATTTCTTATTTATGTCATTCTTACATGCGACATAATACCCAATATTCAAAGTAGCATCATAAACAATATAGAAACCGAGTCACAAGTTGTGTTCATAACAGTACATCATCATCATCATAACTAACCTGTATTAGCATTTTAAACTTCTGCTTTAATATTTTACTGAATGTTAAAATCTAAATGGGTGAATATGAAACAAACTTTACTCAATATAGTGTACAGTAAGTAGTCTTTTAAACCTTTTGATCTGTTTAGTAAACAGTCTGAATGGAGTAAATGTGCTGTCAAGGGCAAATCACACACATCTCAAGAGGTGACCTCTTTTCTAATGTGAAACTATTAATATTATAATTATTTTAATTTAAAAAAACTTAATAATGCAAAATTTTTATAAGAATAACATGCAGTAAAGCATTTCGCACACATAATATAAGCATCTTCATTCACCTTGCAACTAGGGCTGGGCGATATGGCAAAAATGCAGTAATTACTTTCCATATTGAACGATAACGATATATACTTCGATATCAGTTATTAATGCTTCCAGGTATAAAAGAGTACCCTAATAATGACCGAAGCCACAAAAATTAGAGGGTCCAATAAATGGCAAATCATATTTTCGGCCGATAAATTTTCGATAATCTCTAATTTCGACGCACTTTTCGATTCCTATTGTTGCACATTTCTGCGGTGTGATTGGCTCTTAGATCAATATAGAGTAAAAAAAGAAGTTTGGTGCTTATACATGTTATTGACATAAATGTTATCACGATTCGATATAATATCATTTATCGGCCCAGCTCTAGTTCAGTCAATGAAATACTGCTAATGATGTTCTGACGTCATACATGTGATATCAAACCCAATATTCAAAGTAGCGTCGTAAACAATATAGTTGTGCTCATAACGAAAAGCCTTTAAATTTGAGCAGCCTCTTAATATTCTGCTTTACTCAACGCAGAGTCTGAATATGCGAATATAAAATATAAGCATCTTCATTCAGCTTGCAACTGGGCGATATGGCAAAAAACGCAATCTCGATAATTATTTTCCATATTGAACGATAACGATATATACTTCGATATCCGTTGTTAAGGCTTCCAGGTATAAAAAGAGTACCCTTATAATGACCGAATCCACAAAAATTAGAGGGTCCATTAAATGGCATATCATATTTTCGGCCGATAAATTTTCGATAATCTCTAGTTTCGACGCACTTTTCGATTCCCATTGTTGCATATTTCTGTGGTGTGATTGGCTCTTAGATCAATTTAGAGTAAAAAAGGCCAGACCTTATCCTTGTTATTGACATAATTTTTAATTGCGATTCGATTTAATATCGTTTATCAGCCCAGCTCTAGTTCACAGTCAATTAAATAGTGCTAATGATGTTCTGACGTCATACTTACATGCGTTATCAAACCCAATATTCAATATAGCGTCGTAAACAATATAGTTGTGCTCATAACGAAAAGCCTTTAAA
>CAIGQQ010029979.1:227791-239491 GCA_903798035.1 Danio albolineatus | reverse complement strand
TCGTTAACTGTAGACTCACTCTGAATGGATCATTTGAATCAGTGAGTTATTAACTGTAGACTCACTCATTTGAATCAGTGAGTCGTTAACTGTAGACTCACTCAATTGAATCAGTGAGTCATTAACTGTAGACCCCTCTGACCGGATCATTTGAATCAATAAGTCATTAACTCCAGAGTCACTCTGACCCAGATCAATTGAATCAGTGAGTCATTATCTGCAGACTCACTCTGAATGGATCAAACATGGTAATTGGTCTATTAATAATCCAACTACATCTAATTGAAAAGCACACAGTGCACTAATCATCACTTTTCTTTCTTTTCTTTTCTTTTTAAGCAGAATTGTGTGATATGTGGCTGCGTTCACACTTTATTTGCCCTCTTCACTCTTTTACTTCCCTTCCCTGTTTGCTTGGTGCTGAAACTCATTTATTAGCCTCTCAAAAGCACGTGTGTGTGTGTCTGTTCAAGTTTCTCGTGTTTTTATATTTAAAAAAATAGCAATTTGGTGCAGTCCATGTTTTTATAGGCAAGGCAAGTTTCTTTATACAGCACATTTCATACACAGTGGTATTTAAAGGTATTTAAAAGGTTAAATCAGGTTGTGTTGAGGGACAACAGCAAAACAAAAACAAAACAAACATGAAGGAACTGAGGGGTACTGAGGGAGTTTCACTCCAATGAAGGAGAAATCAGTAATTATTTTCAGTCAGAAATAACCGACCGGCAGGTTAATGAACTCTGATAAATAACAAATAACGTTGGTTTATCAGCAAACACCTTCCAGTTACTCTGGGTCATGGTTTTCTAAGAATATTTGATCACTGTTTTCACTGTAAAATTAAGATGATGCACGTATTTTACGTATAATTTCCTCAACAGTTTACTCCAGATGTCTTGTAAAATGCATTATTTTAGTATTTGTTAGTCTCAATCAACAAATAAATAGTTTGTAAAGTAGTTTGACATTATTTTTCCATGAAATCAAATAATAATTTTAATAAAAGTTCACTGTAATCGTCTTGTAAAACGTTATTAACAAACTAACGGTTAGAAAAAGTAGTCTTACGTTGTTATTATTAAGTGTATTGACGTTGTGTGGTCATGAAAGCCTCAGCAGAGAGAGCTTGAATGCATTTCTTTAATTTCATTAGAGTTAAACACACAGCACGGGTCAAAGGTAGAGAGGACAAAGTGTGTGCTTAAATACACACAGATTCTTTGGTCAATTTGTTCAACACAACGCTGCATTCGCACACTGACAGACTTTTCTGCTCTGGCAAAATTAACATGCTCCTTAGGTTTATATAATAGTTTAGATATAATAGATATAATAGAATTAATATATGGAGTATGAAGTCACTAAATTCACAAATACACTTCACTCAACATGTACACAAACTGTACTGTAGACATCTCCTACAGGTATGTACTATATTTTGTCCAAAATATGAAAAGATATGGTATATATATTGCTTAAAATATAATGGGGGCTATTATATGGTCACCAATGTAAACTAAATGCCAAGACTGTCAAGAATTGATTTAAGAATTTTTAGATATTTAGACTAGAAACAAGACAAAAATCCATAAGAAAAGCATTTTTTGCAGTGTATTCCTCAAAACAAAGGGGGCGCCATTGTATAGTCATCAGTGTAAACTGAATGCTAACTGGTGGTCATGTTTGGTACTGCAGCCAAACTAAATCTTCCTGAAAGTTCATTTTTGAGGTATCAACTTCAAATTTGGGATAAAACTTCAGATATTTAGGCTAAAGCATGCTTTGATCTAAAAATAGACCTAGTTTATGTATTATAATAACATACACATTGTACATTTTGACATATTATTTCCGAAAATGAGACAATTTTTCTGGATCATCTACAAAATCTTGATTTAAGAACTTTAAGACATTTCGACTAGAAACAGGACAAAAACTCCAAGAAAAGCATTTTGTTGATTTTTTTTAGCAGTGTGTTATCACAGTGTTTGGGGGAACGCTGTGTGTGTTGTTGGAGAGCAGCTCATATAGGTAAACATTGCATTGAATACCCGCCAGTCCATATTAGGACAGCGGGAGAATGAGGACACACAGAATTGAGTGCTTTAACAGTGAGTAAATCATTATAGGGGTGGATAGAGTCCAGCGGGACGCTTCTGAACCCTTTCACTCCAACACACTGTTTTTGGGGGGTTTTCAGAAGAGCAGAGATATTGGAGACGATGGCGCGGGACAAGATCTTGACGGTTTTGGCTTTGCTTTGGTTTTATTCTTCTGGTGGACACGCACAGACGGACTCTAGCGTCCCGTGTGATGACAGACGAGTGGAAAAAGTGGTCAATTTAACTCTTGGGACGCATAATAAAATGATCACCGAAGGAGCTCAGCTGGCTCTCTATGAGATCCTGGAGGCCACCAAAGTAAGGTTTGATTTTGGAAGATGTTTTAATATTGAGAAGTCTGAGAAAGGAAGGTTTCTTTACACTGAAGTCAAAATGATTAATTGGATTTACTCTGGGCTGAATTTAATCAAGCAAATTAAGTTGGTCACACTTTATTTTGACGGTCCGTTTGTTGAATTTAAGTTACATTGCAACTAATTCTCATTAGATTATAAGTAGACTGTTAGGTTCGGGGTTTAGTTTGGGGTTAGTGTAAGTTGACATGTACTTGTGAGGTTTCTTATAGTCAGTTAAATGTCTGTTGAATGTCAGTATCAGCAGATATTAAGCCGACAGTCGACTAATACTTAAATGGACCATCAAAATAAAATGTTAACAATAAGTTTAGTAATGTTCAACTTCATTTCAGTCATGAACACTCTCTGGATTTAATATGCTAATGAATATGTATATGGCAATTAGGGGTGTAACGGATCACGGTTACAACCTACGGTTCAAAACACACGTGACCTGCGGATTAATACCTTTTCTTTTTTGTATATTAATCCTAAATGTGTAACGATTTTAGAGAGATCGCCTCTATCGTCATTCAAATCACATGTATGAAAGCATTTAGACTTTCCTGTAAAATATAATGATGACGGAAGAAGTTGTGGTGGGTTATTCGAGATGTGGTGGGTTTCTTAGGTTATTAAAGGAGTTTTCTGCCACTACTTGTTTAGCCTGCATTAATGCATTCAGTGTATGCTGCACGTTTAATCATTAAAAGATCAGGATCTCAACACCCACGCAACATAAACTATAAATGACGGTGATTTGCATATATAAATTATATATAATTTGCATTATAAATCCTAATAGATTCAATCTTTTGTCTTTTGAGTTAGTTATGAAGTTACAAACAGTAAAATAACACAGAAGTTCTGGGATAGCAGTTTATAGTTTCGATAAAGCCACTGACGTGTATGGTAAAGATTAAAATCACCATCATATGCTCAAAAATAAAAGTTGTAGGCAGCAATTGCATCATTTAACCAAAAGGTGGTGAAAAACAGCCATCAAAAATACGCCACTGAATAATTGTTCAAAAATGACACATCTAGCAATGAAACATGAAGTTTTATGAGTGAAAACCTGAATCATTTATTGAAAATGAGTCTAAAGTTGAGGCTAAGTTGTATAATTATAATGTTAGATTTCTACATTTAGGGTTATCAGTGACAGCAGCAGTAACAGTGAGTTTTTCACTGAATAATTTCCCATTTATTTTTATTCAGCTGATTATTTCTTCATTTTATTTGTAATAAAATTACAGCTTCTAAGTTCTGTTTGTTAAAATCGAAAGTGTCCTGCAGTACTAGTTTTGTAATGAATGGTCAGCAAATTACATTTGTCTCCTCCCCTTTTTGGCTGATCCAAAAAATAGCCTCATCCATGACTAAAAAAAACCATAATGTGATCTAAACCGTGAGATTTTTTATCGGTTACACCAATAATGGCAGTGTTAATATTTGGTCTTGGCGGAATAGATCTGCTACGCTGCTGCTGCTTTGATTATCATGGCCGAGACCTGCTACTTCCAGTATACACAGACATGCAGTCTGACAATATAACACGCTGCTTCTGCAAGCAAACATAATATACATGTAAACCCCCATAGCAGATCTAAACACAGGTGGAGCTGGGGTGGAGGATGGTCTTCGAAAACGCATCGCAGCCTAAACAGCGTAGAGAAACACAGAGCTTTTAAACTGATGAGAAGCAAGCTCAAGATGACAGCAACCAATCTCCTGCGCCATGTAGGTAATGGCGCAGGAGCAGATTATGTGACCTGTCTGAGTTTCATGTCAGAAATTTGACTTGTTTGTTTAAATTCAGCCCATATAAATTGTTTGCAACCACTTAACTTAAAAAAAAAAACATTGTAAATCCAATACACTGTAAAACAATACTGTTAATTAAGTGTTTTCCTGCTTATTTGCGGTTGTGAATTGTATTATGGGATGTTGATCTCTGCTCTGTTGACTTCTGATGTTGAAAATTCAGCTCTACAGTTTAACAAAGTGACTTTTATTGACAATTTTCTAGGTTGAAATCATATTATGTATAAGAAATATAGAGAAACAAGTCTGTAAGTATAACTTTAGGATGCTGGACAACAGATTTACATGCAGGTTTTATCAACAAAGAATAGTGCGATGGTCAAATACTAGAACAAACAGTAGCACACAGGCAATCCAACATCATGATCAAAATACAGGCGAGTGGTCGGTAGAGGCGGCAAAGACTCAACTACGGAAAACCAGGCAAAGATCAAACACGAATGACTAGATCAGGGGTTGCCAATCTCGGTGTGCCTCAGGGTTTAGCTCCAACTTACCTCAACACACCTGTCTGGATGTTTCAAGTATACCTAGTGAGAGCTTGATTAGCTTGTTCAGGTGTGTTTGATTAGGGTTGGAGCTAAAATCAGCAGGACACCGGACCTCCAGTAACAAGTTTGGTGACCATTGGACTAGATAGTAGGGATGGCTAATGTGAAAGTTTCGACATATTGTTGAAATCCCGAAGCGCAAGTGTTTCGAAACACTGCACCAAAGCATGATCCGAAACAGCAAGGTCATGTGACTAAAGTGTTCAAAACATCAGGTCACATGACTAGAGCGATTCAAAGCATCGGGTATTTAAGAAGCGTTTCGAGACTTGACGAGTCTGCGTTTGACTGACAGGTCAGAAAAATATCTTTATCTCATGTAGCCTAGTGGACTGAGCATGTGCACAGAATAACTACTGCAAATGGCTCGAGTGCGAATCCAGACTTGCACAAATACTCTGAAATTATTCATTCATTCATTCATTTTCTACCGCTTTTCCGGGGCCGGGTGGCGGGGGCAGCAGTATTAGGAGAGAACCCCAGACTTCCCCCTCCCCGACACTTCCTCCAGCTACTCCAGGGGGATCCCGAGGCGTTCCCAGGCCAGCCAAGGGACATAGGCCCCGTTTACACTAAAGCGTTTTCGTTTTAAAACGCATACGTTTTGCTACGGTTACGCCATCCGTCCACACTACACCAGAGTTTTCGAGCCTCGAATGTTTTGGAAATGCTGGAGAGGCCGTTTTCATTCTACAGCGCTGCTGCTCCGTCTCAGTGTGGATGGGGGAAACGGAGACGTCTGAAAACAGAGGGGTGGCTGCTGGACACAGAAATAGGAGCGTTGTTTGCACTATTGTCCGTTTTAGACACCATTGTGCAGTTAAACTCTGCCTTTTTTACTACAACAGCTGCATATATTCACAAGAGGCAAGCTACTGTTCCAGCATTCGCTAATCGCTCGCGTTTCAAGCGGCGTAAGCCCTATTTAGAACGCAGAGCGAGACACATGCTTCCTGTTAATACTTGAACGCGCATGCCCAGAGTGCGCGAATGGTGACGTGATATACGTTTTTGGTGGAGTAGTGTGGACGGAGATATGTTCAGAAACGCTGGGTGAACGCTGTAGTTTATTACAAGGTTTCTGTAGCATAATATACACCAACACCATAAGATACAGCACTTTACACTATTAAAAATGTCAATAAAAGTCACTTTATTGAACTTTTCAAGGTTGAACGTTGTTGTGAAGATAAATCAAGCTCCCATAATGCCATTCATAAACATAAATAAACTAAAATTGCAAACATGGGTCACAAAATGCAGAAAATGTACTGCTAATGTATGGATATTTTTGTCCGTGGACTGTAATTAAGTGCTTTTCGACAGGCGCAGAATGAATCAGGGGACGTTTTGCTGGTACGGTTTTCCAGCAGAGAGACTGACTGTCCCGCTGGAGGAGAGAAGGCTTGGCATGAGTGCGACTACTTACAGCAAGCAGATAAGGTCAGATCTTGGGTATTCATCCTTTGGTTTTATTTTACATTGCATAACCTTTATTTCTTCATGTTTATAGTCTTATTATTATTATTTTTTGGCGGCATGGTGGCTCAGTGGTTAGCACTGTCACCTCACAGCAAGAAGGTCGATGGTTCGAGTCCCACTGGGTCAGTCCTGTGGGTCTGTGTGGAGTATGTTCTCCCCGTGTTGTTTCCTCAGGGTGCGCCGGTTTCCTACACAGTCCAAACACATGCGCTCTAGAGGAATTGGATGAGCTAAATTGGCCAAAGTGTACGAGCATGTGTGTGTGTGTGTGAATGTGAGAGTGTATGGGTGTTTTCCAGTGTTGGGTTGCCGCTGGAACGGCATCCGCTGCATAAAACATATGTTGGAATAGTTGGTGGTTCATTCCACTGTGATAACCTCTGAAATAGAGACAAACCGAAGGAAAATGAATGAATAAATGAATGAATGAGTGCATTTGAATAATCTTACCCAGTAAATGGCGTTTGCTGTTTGTTGGATCGTATGCTGGCCGAGAGAGAGGAATGGTGTAATCACTATGCTTAAATAAACAACAAAAAAACCCTCAGCTTTCAAAGATCAACATACAGCTTCACTGAGCAAAAGTCATGGCACAATAAACAAATCCCAGCCTGGTCCGTCACGTATTTGGGTCCCCTCGAAACATTTCGATGTGTTCTCCACTATTTGCATGTGTTTGCTTAGTGAGGATTGGCAACACGAGTGCTGTCTGACCGATCTTTTCTTAGGCCGTTTACACTAATACGTTTTAGTTTTAAAACGGCGTTTTAGACTGAAAAGGATCCACGTCCTCACTGCCGTTTCACCCAGCGCTTCTGAACAGCTCTCCGTCCACACTATACCACTGAAAACCCACATCACGTGACCACACACACACTGGCATATGCTGCATCCAGGCAGTAAGCGGTGCTTCGAGAACAGAGCCCCAGGTGAGAGCTGTGGACAGTTTATCACTGATCTACTGCTGGATCTAATCTCACTATATCGGTTAAACGTGTTATTTAATTCATCTTGTTGGCTATATCTAACGACATATTCCCCGACTTTGGTCTTTTGAATCTATTACTTGTTCTTAGTTAGCAAGTTTTAGCTGAGCGCAAAGATTAAATTAATAATTAATGTATCCACGTACACTGATTCTATTTGATTGATTGCTTGTCTTCATCTCCGATATTCTATAAACTTATTGTACGTTATACTTTAATAATGGCCGTTATTGAATATTAAACTGATATTCAGCAAAAGAGAGGGTGTGTTTTGTATTTTCACTGAAAATGAATAGAGGCAGTAATGTTATCGGCTCTGTTTTGTTATAAACACAGTGAAGATGATGGTCATATATATGCAGCTACACGACACCTCAACGTTTTTAGTTGATATTAAGTTGTTAATATCAAAATGGAAATAGGCAGTTCCTTATATCTTGTTTTCATTTCATTGTTCAGATATTGAAACAGCATAGGGTGATGCGGATGACGTTATAAAGTAGATACCAGTAGAAGATGTACCCGACGTGTCCTCTGGAGTTTGTTTTCCATATCAGACTTGCGAAGTCTGAACTTAGAAGAAAAAGATGCAAGACTGAACTGTGTGTAGGCTACTTCATATTAGATTAGATTAGATTAGATTAGATTAGATTCAACTTTATTGTCATTACACATGTACAAGTACAAAGCAACGAAATGCAGTTTAGGTCTAACCAGAAGTGCAATAGCAGCAAGTGCAGATACAGGTATAAATTATAAGGTGCAGTTCTAGAAAAACTATGGTGATATTTACAGATGGATGTATTATGAGCCCAGATTTACAATAAATGATTATACGTACAGGTTGATATTAATAATAAGTGTGCAGATAGATAAACAATTACAAATATATGTACAGTGGGTGTGTACCTAATTACAAATGTACATGTACAGTGGGTATGTACAGTTCAAATAGATGAATCAGTGCAATGTAGGTTGCTTATTAATAATCAAAAGTGTGCAGATAAACATAATTACAAGTGTATATGTACAGTGGGTATGTACAGTTCACATAAATGAATCAGTGCAATGAATATGTGCACACTTTAAATGTGCAAATGTTCAATAGTGCAGTGATTGTGAGCAGTATAAGTTGAAAAAGCTGTTCCTCAGTCTGCTGGTTTTTGTCTGAGGGAGCCTGAAGCGAAGAGAAAACAGTCTGTGAGCAGGGTGAGAGGAGTCCTTGAGAATACTGCGTGCTCGGCGCAGACTGTGTTTTTTCTGAATGTCCTCTATAGCAGGAAGTGCAGTCCCTGTGATGCGTTGGGCAGTTTTCACCACCCGCTGCAGGGCCTTACGCTCAGCAACAGAGCAGCTTCTATACCAGACTGTAACACAGTTAGTCAGGATGCTTTTTTTTGTGCAGCGGTAGAAGTTCACAAAGACGGCTGATGACAGCTGGTTCTTCTTAAGTTGCCTCATGAAAAATAGACGCTGGTGAGCCTTCTTGACCAGACTGGAGGTGTTGGTGGTCCAGGAGAGGTCCCTTGAGATGTGGTTCCCCAGAAACTTGAAGGATGAGACAGACTTAACGGCCATCCCATCGATGTGGATGGCATATTGAGGGAAAAGCCCCAATCAGACCGTATTCAGATGTTTCCGTTTTCCCCCATCCACACTGACACAGAGCAGCAGCGTTTTAAAATGAATACAGCCTCTTTAGCGTTTTCAAAACGCTCTGTTTTCGGCACTCAAAAACTCCGGGGTAGAGTGGACGGAAGGCCTAACCGTCGCAAAACTTATGCGCTTTAACACAAAAACATATTAGTGTAAACAGGGCCTTAATGTGCCGGTATTTCTTGTAATTGCATGTGTTTTCTTAAATTGCAGCATGTTAATGTCTTTCAGTCGCCGCTCAAACTACTTATTTAAAACGAGCTGAAACAACACAATTGTTGGCTATTTTGGTTGAACAGCTTCATGTTTTATGTTCAGTCAACTTAAATTTGTAAAAAGTAATATGCTAACTTAATTCCTTCATGTTGTCCCAACACCAGGGCTTAATTTGTGCCGGAACACGCAGTGCCAGAACAACAGTGAATGAAAAGGTTTTGGATATTGGCTTATAGTGATTCTGTGATGGTACTTCCTCGCTTGTAAATCACTTTTGCTAAATGAGAGTGGACAGTCACTACTGAGTAATGACCTTTGAGTAAAGCGACCTTTAGCCATGCGTCTGGTCTCCATTATAGCATGAAATAACGTTCATTATTGTCTTTAGATAACATGTGCGTTTGTGTTTCCTCAGGCTCTCAGGGTCTGTCATGCCAAAGTCCAGTTTACAGAAGCAGGAGAGGAGCTGCTGCTGCATGACTGTTTAGGTTTGTGTTACATTATCACATGCCTAGTATGACTGAGTTTTATCATAATAATAACAACTCATATTTTATCCCATTTCTACCTTATACTGTAGACTTAAAGACACAATTCACCCCAAATAAGAAAATGTCCTCACCATTTCCTCACACTCAAGTAGTCCTAAACAATTAAGTTTCTTTCTTCCGTTGAACACAAAACAAGATATTTTGATGAATGCTGAAAAAAAACCATTGATATTCATAAACAAAAACTACTATATAAGTCTTTGAGCGTGCCGTTATGATTATATTACATGGAGTGTTATGAGAATACACTACCTGACAAAAGTCTTGTCGTTGATTCCAGTCATAAGAGCGACTAATAATAACTTGACCTCTATAGTGTCAGAAGGTGGATTTTTCTGCTGAATCATCTGTTGATCTGCATCCCAATCATCACCAATACTACAGAAGACCTACTGGAACCAGCATGGACCAAGATTCTCACAGAAATCAGTCAAGTTTGGTGAAGGAGACATCATGGTTTGGGGTTACATTCAGTATGGGGGCGTGCGAGAGATCTGCAGAGTGTCTGCAACATCAACAGCCTGAGGTATCAAGACATCTGTGCTGCCCATTACATTACAAACCACAGGAGAGGGCAGATTCTCCAGCAGGATAGCGCTCCTGCTCATACTTCAGCCTCCACATCAAAGCTCCTGAAAGCAGAGAAGGTCAAGCTGCTGCAGGATTGGCCAGCCCAGTCTCCAGACATGAACATTATTGAGCGTAAGATGAAGGAGGAGGCATTGAAGATAACCCAAAGACTCTTGATAAACTCTGGGAGTCCTGCAGGAAGGCTTTCCCTGCCGTTCCAGATGACTTTATTAATGCGTTATTGAGTCAGAGATGTGTGGATGCAGTCCTCATCCAAGCTCATGGGAGTCACACACAATATTAATTCTGTTTCCACTGCAGCATGACTTTATATTTTATACTGGACGTTATTTCAGTTCAGTGACAAGATTTTAGTCTAAGCAGAGTCACACCGCACTGTCCTCATTAAATAATTAAAGGCATGATCATCTTTTATTTTGCTAAAATAAGCGTAATCTAGAGGCCTTCGCCTTTCATATAAGCCACTGCTGATACCAAATGATCAACTAGAAGTCAAGTTATTATTTGCTCTTCCTAACACTTGGATAGGCAACAAGACTTTACTCAGGTAGTGTATGTGGAAATCTTCTCTCCTTTAAGCAACACTCGTGACATGTTTTTAAACTAATTAAATCTTCACAAGAGGCCTAATAATTTTGACTTCAACTGTATAATCTTTCCCAAACCTTCTCCTCCAGCAGAGCCAGCAATCATCGCCAGCGTCGCTCCTTGTCTGGGCTGTCCTGAAAACATCGATGTGCATCAGGAAGAGCTGAGAGAGCCGCTCATCCACTCTCTGTCCAAAGCCAACAGCATGATCAACCACGTGCATTTCTTCATCTTCAAGGACCTGACGTCAGCAACTAAACAGGTCAATTATCACATTTTCCTTTTACTTGTAAAAAATCTCTCCCCTATTAGCGTAAACAGCCCCTGCGTTTTCGTTCTAAACTGCTGTGTTTTATATGTAGGTTGTTGCAGGGTTCAGGTATAAACTGCAGTTTGAGATTGAGAAGAGCAACTGCACACGGCCAGAATTCAAGATAGTAACTGAGGAGTGCCATCCACTGTTGGAGAAACCGGTACCATTCAGATCATCTTGTGTCTCTCTTTAACATTCTCTGATTTATTTTACATGTTTAGTGATCCATCATGACTGATCGCTTCCAAAAATATGAATCAAATAACTGTAACTATGCATACAATAAGTAATACAAACTTTAATTTTGTAAATTATTAATCGTGGTTAATCAGCTGTAATGATTAAACTTTGACGTATCATTGGGATAGTATGATTAGTAGAAAGCTCAAATGTTGCACATATTGTTGTTTAGGAGGTTTTGAAGTGTAACTCGAGTGTGGATGTGGCTCCTTGGAGACATGAGGTTCCAGAAGTGCAT
>CAIGQQ010029979.1:199377-224622 GCA_903798035.1 Danio albolineatus | reverse complement strand
GAAACTGATCATTAATGCATGTTTTTAGAGTGTAAAATAACAAGCTAATTGTACCCTTTTTTTACATTTGGTAAATTTCCATCTGTAAACATATCAAAACTCCATTTTTAATTAATAATATTCATTGCAAAGGGATCGGACTGACCACAGCCCTAACCCTAATGTTCCATATTTGTTATTTTATAAACTTATTTCCATATTTCGTCACCTTAGAATTATAAGGTTCTGACATTTTTGTCAAAATTGAGTTATTGACTTATTCTTATTAATTGACAATCTATTTACGTTATATTAGTTGTTTACATTTTAAGACTTTTTATTTAAAAAACAAATGTTAATCGGGTACTGTTTGCTATGGCATGTAAAGACTTTGAAGCTCAAAATCTCAATATTATTCAGAACGCAGGTAGAACCTTATGTTTCCAAGGTGACGAAATATTATTTATTATACAATTTATTGTTTTCAACTATTAAAAGGTCAATAAATGTCAGTTTGTTAAACCTCAGAGCTGAATTTTCAACATCAAAATTTGACAGAGTGGAGATCAACATCTCATTATTAAACAAAAAACACGTGAATCACAAAATTCGAAAACTGATCATTAATGCATGTTTTCAGTGTACACCAGAGATGTCAAACTTAATTCCTAGAGGGCCGCAGCCCTGCACAGTTCAGTTCAAACCCTGCTTCAACACACTTACTGGTAGGTTTTTAAACAAGCCTGAAGGACTCAATTAGTTTGATCAGGTGTGTTTAATTAGGGTTGGAACTAAACTGTGCAGGGCTATGGCCTCCAGGAATTGAGTTTGACCTCCCTAGTGTAAAGTAACAACATTTTTTTAAACATTTAGTAATTTACTTTTCAACTGTAAATATATCTAAACTCAACTTTTCACTATTAATATGCATTGCTAAGTAATCGGACTAACCATAGCCCTAACCCCAACCCTAATAGTCCAGATTTTTAAATAGTCGTACACTGTAAAAAGTTACTTGCTTTAAAAAGTACGTAAATGTGTTGCCTTAAAAGTGACAAGTTAACTTTACTTAAAAAAGTGAGCAAACCCTTTGTAACTTGGAACTGTAAAGCAACGGGTTTACTCAATTATTTTAAGCAAAGTCAACTAATCATTTTTTACAGTGTATCTCAGGCAGATATTATGCTATCCTAATGGACCATACATCAATGGAAAGATTTTTGTAATTAGCTCTCAAGTGTTATGTAAATCATGTAAAAGTGTAAAAATGGACACTTATGACTAGTTTTGTAGTCCAATTAACCTACAAACAACTCTTCTAAATCTTGATTCAGAAGTCAATTAGTAAAAAGTACCAGTCTAATCTTTACAATACTCAACTATATAAGTTTTAGATTAGTAATATGCATTGCTAAGGAATTGGACTAACCCAAGCCCTAACCTTAACCCTAATAGTCTAGATTTTCAAATGCACGTATCTCAGCCAAATATTAAGCTATCCTAACAAACCATACTTAAATGGAAAGATTATTTATTCAGCTTTCATGTATTGTTGGTCAGAGCATTGGACACTAATGACTGGTTTTGTGGTCCGTTCATCCTATAAACTATTTGTATACACCTTGATTCGCAAGTCACTATCAAACAAGTACCAGTCTAATATTTTCAACACTCAACTATATCAATTTTTGATTAGTAATGTGCATTGCAAAGAAATCGGACTAACCCCGGCCCTAACCTTAACCCTAATAGTCTAGATTTTCAAATACACGTATCTCAGCCAAATATTAAGCTATCCTAACGAACCATACATAAATGGAAAGATTATTTATTCAGCTTTCATGTGTTGTTGGTCAGAATTTTGACACTTATGACTGGTTTTGTGGTCCAATCATCCTACAAACTACTTGAATACAGCTTGATTCACAAGTCACTACCGAAAAAATACCAATCTAATCTTTTAACTCAACTATATCAATTTTTGATTAGTAATGTGCATTGCAAAGAAACTGGACAAACCCCAGCCCTAACCTTAACCCTAATAGTCCAAATTTTCAAATAGATGTATCTCAGCCAAATATTAAGCTATCCTAAGGAACCATACATAAATGGAGAGATTATTTATTCAGCTTTCATGTGTTGTTGGTCAGAGTTTTGACACTTATGACTGTTTTTTTGGCCTAATTATCCTACAAACTACTCGTATACACCTTGATTCGCAAGTCACTATCAGAAACAAGTACCAGTCTAATCTTTTTAATACTCAACTATATCAATTTTTCATTAGTATTGTGCATTGCAAAGAAATCGGACTAACCACAGCCCTAACCTTAACCTTAATAGTCCAGATTTTCAAATACACGTATCTCAGCCAAATATTAAGCTATCCTAACGAACCATACATAAATGGAAAGATTATTTATTCAGCTTTCATGTGTTGTTGGTCAGAGTTTTGACACTTATGAATAGTTCTGTGGTATAATTATTCTAAAAGCTACTCGTATACACCTTGATTAGCAAGTCATTACCGAAAAAAAAACATTCATTCGTTTATTCATATTCTTTCCGGCTTAGTCCCCTTATTATTCTGGGGTTGCCACAGCGGAATGAACCGCCAACTTATCCAGCATATGTTTTACACAGCGCATGTCCTTCCAGCTGCAACCCATCTCTGGGAAACATCAAAACACACTCATACACTACAGACAATTTAGCTCACCCAATTCACCTATACCACATGTCTTTGAAAACCCACGCGACCACGAGGAAAACATGCAAACTCCACACAGAAATGCCAACTGAATCAGCCGAGGCTCGAACCAGCGACCCTCTTGCTGTGAGGTGATTGTGCTACCTACTACGCCACAGTGGCACCCTGAAAAAATACCAATCTAATCTTTTCAATACTCAACTATATCAATTTTTGATTAGTAATGTGCATTGCAAAGAAATCGGACTGACCCCAGCCCTAACCTTAACCCTAATAGTCCAAATTTTCAAATAGATGTATCTCAGCCAAATATTAAGCTATCCTAACGAACCATACATTAATAGAAAGATTATGTATTCAGCTTTCATGTGTTGTTTTGACACTAATGACTGGTTTTGTGACTCAATCATCCTACAAACTACTCGTATACACATTGATTCGCAAGTCACTAATGTAAGAAGATCCTGTCTAATCGTTTCAAAAACTCAACACACAAAAGCTGCAGTTTTTTTCACACGTTCAACACATTTTGATGTGCACTTGTTGTGGTTTTCTTAACCCTCCGTGTCTTTGTTCTCACAGGAAGTTCTCTTACATCAAACCCTAAAGACCCTTCAGTTTCCGCAGAAGCCCCTGGCCCGATCAGAGGAGATTCTAACATATCTCTTGTGCCCCAAATGCCTGTCCTTCAGCCCAAAGAAACTGCACCACCTCTGGTCACCTACACCTTCAAGAACCCTCAAGGCAAAGTGTGTGTGAGGGCCAGTGTTGGAGTGGAGTTTGTGGTGAGAGAGAACAAAGTAAGCATGCTAGTTTATCAGCACTTTTATTTTGTACTCTCAGCGTGTTTGTGCAAAGGGTGAGAACTCACTTGGTTTACCACCAACATGGTCAACGGCTCACTGCGCTGTCATGAAAAACTAAAATGTGCTAAATATATAAGCCTATGGGCACACCAGCTTTGAACTTGACAACATGTTTAAGATATAAAGTTGTATTATTGACAATTTGCCTACAGATACACCGTTAAAAATATCCATAAATGAGCAGTTTTCTGTATTTAGTTCTTTCTTCTTCATGTATTTATGCATTTGGATTGGATCGGGATCTTTCATCTGAGAACTTTTGACATTAAAAAGTTAGAAAAAGAGACCTTTATTGACAATTTTAATCATTTGAAGTAATATATTGTCTGTATTATTAATAAACTACCAGTAGTTTACATGGACTTATTACTATATATATTATTTCTTATACAACACATGGTTTCAGACTTTAAAAATGTCAATAAAAGCCACTTTGTTAAATTGCACAGTTAATTTTGCAACATCAAAATTTGCCAGACGCTAAGAAGATGCATTGCTAAGGAATCGGACTAACCCAAGCTCTAACCCGAACCCTAATAGTCCAGATTTGTTATTTTACAAACTTATATAAAATACTTAAAGTCCCATAATGCAATTATTCATAACAGTAAATAGACGAAGAGAACATGTGAATCACAGAATACAGCAACTGTTAATTAATGGATATTATTTACAGTGTAAAGTAACGGCACCATAAGTAACTGAGGTTGAATGTTAGTATTAATGCAAAACAAAATACGTAAATCATATTGTAAGTGTAGTAATCAGCAGTGGTGGAAAGAGTACTGAAAAATCATACTCAAGTAAAAGTACCATTACTTGCCCAAAAATGTAGTGCAAGTAAAAGTATCTGTAGTAAATATTACTCAAAGTAAGAGTAAAAAGTAGCCCTTTATGAAGTTCTCAAGAGTAGTAAGTAGTGAGTATTACACTATGAACAGTTGATGCATTTACAGAATGTTACATTTACACATCCCTGCACAAACAACATGTGCTGTATTTAGCGATCTTCCTATTTTCGTTTGTTCCTTCCATTCATTCATTCATTTTCTTTTCGGCTTAGTCCCTTTATTAATCCGGGGTCGCCACAGCAGAATGAACCGCCAACTTATCCAGCATTTGTTTTACGCAGCAGATGCCCTTCCAGCCACAACCCATCTCTGGGAATTGTTCCTTCCAACCTTCCTTTAAATATTTGTTTGTTCTCTCCTTTCTTCATTCATTCCTTCGTTCGCTCATTCATATTTTTGTTCCCTCCTACATTAGGTCCTTCTGTTCATTCATTCGTTCGTTCCTTCCTTAGTTTGTTCAGTCCTTCCTTGAATACTTCCTTCATTCGTTTGGTCCTTCCTTCTCTCCTCCCTTCATTTATTCGCTCATTCTTTCTTTCATATTTTTGTTCCTTCCTTCATTAGGTCCTTTGTTCATTCGTTCGTTCCTTCTTTCCTTTCTTAGTTTGTTCAGTCCTTTCTTGAGTCCTTCATTTATTTGGTCCTCCGATCCTTCCTTCCATTCCTTGTTTGGTCCTTCCTTTTATTTGGCCCTTCCTTCCATTCTTCATTCGTTCCCTTTAGTGATAGTTTAAGCTGTTTGGTGATTTCAGTCCTCATCCAGTCGACATCCATCATTTTCAGTCACATGCAGTCTATAAACAGTCTCTGGATCATTGCGTGTGCAGATTTTGATCATCTTCTTGGACATGTTTAATGTTTCCCAAAGGTTTGCTGCGTTTATAAAGCGCCCATGTCTTGAGGTTGTTCAGTATGATGTGATTTACTTTCTATGTGTGATTTAATTGGACAGGAATCACAGGACTGATCTTTCTACTGTAGACAATGACCATAGACAAGACAGAAATACAGTAGTGACTGCAGGTTGAGGGAAAGTAGTGGAGTAAAAGCACCGATACTGCAGTAAACATGTGCTCAAGGGGAAGGAAAAGCCCACATTTTTCAAACGACTCAGTAAAGTACAATTCCTGAGAAACACTACTCAATCACAGTATGCAGAGTATTTGTAATTAGTTACTTTACACCACTGGTAATCAGCACTTATCTTTAATTGCAGAAGAAGTATTATTTCAACTTGACTCCTAACTCAGTACGAGCCACGGGATACTGTGAAAACCAAAAGACCGTCCTCTCCCTGGAGTTTTCTGGTGGAAATCTGGAGTTTACTTTTGTCAGGGTAACTACAGACACTTTTGGCTTCAGTTTTATGTTCATCATAAGTCTTATTTTAACATTAAACACATGAGTCTAATCAACACTGAGTACAATATTCTGCCACTCTTTTAGGATGGGGATCAGTCCTATGTGAAGACTGTCAAAGGTACTCTGAAACCTGCTCCTCCTTGTAAAAACTGCCCCAGTAAGTATCATTTACAATCACACAAGGCATCACTGTATTATTTATCCTGTGATGGCTCACAATAACATGGCTGGGTCATATTGCCCCTTGATATCCAAAGAGAAATATGATTAAGAAACCAACAGCAAGATAAAGACTGACAAAACCAACTGAAACACTTGCAAGCAGGAGGTCAGGGTGGAGCCAGTACAGCAGGAAGTCAGGGTGGAGCCAGTAGAGCAGGAAGTCAGGGTGGAGCCAGCAGAACAGGAAGTCAGGATGGAGCCAGTAGAGCAGGAAGTCAGGATAGATTCAGCAGAACAAGAAGTCGGGATGACGCAAGTAGAGCAGGACATCAGGATGGAGCCAGCAGAACAAAAAGTCAGGATGAAGCCAGTAGAGCAGGATGGCAGGGTGGAGCCAGCAGAGCAGAAAGCCAGGATAGAGCCAGTAAAGCAGGAATTTAGGGTGGGAACAGAAAAACAGAAGAACAGGAACTCATGGTGGAGCCAGCAGAGGAGGAAGTCAGGATGGAGCCAGCAGAGGAGAAAGTCAGGATGGAGCCAGCAGAGGAGGAAGTCAGTATGGAGCCAGCATAGCAGGAAGTCAGGATGGATACAGCATTGCAGGAAGTCAGAGTGGAGCCAGCAAAGCAGGAGAACATGAACTCAGGGTGGAGCCAGCAGAGCAGGAAGTCAGGATGGAGCCAGCAGAGCTGGAAGTCAGAGTGGAGCCAGTAGAGCAAGAGAGCAGAAAGTCAGGGTGGAGCCAGCATAGCAAGAGAACAGGAAGTCAGAGTGGACCCAGCAGGGAAGAACGTCATGATAAAACAGACACCAAGACATAAACAAAGAGCCAATACAGTGCCTGAAAACAGGCAGGACCAAATAGCAAGGGTACAGCTGGCAAGACAAGAAACCAGAGTAGATCTGATAAAGTCAGAAAGTTCCATACCCAGGTATTTTCCAGTCAGGCTTCACAAGATTAGGACATTGTTAGGAAGGGACTAAAATAACTTTATTTTTTCCTATCACTTAGCTTCCAAAATGTTTCCCGAATTTATTCCACAGGTAAAGACTACATAGGAATCGTGGATAATGAAAAGTTGTTCAATACAAAAAATGGCCTAAGCTTCAATTGCAAGTCTGAGACGATGCTGATACTGGCAGACTACCTAAGGCTTAAACTGGTGCCACTGCAGATTCAAGCCTTTGATCTGGTCAATGGAGCATTTGGAAAAGGTAAACAGTTCAGGGTCTAAAGAGATTGTAAACCAAAGGTGGGAGTAAGTCAGAAGTAAGTCTCGAGTCTTAACCTTCAAGTCTCAAGCAAGTCAGGACAATTTTTTAGACAGTCAATTTTAAGAAAGTCAAGCCACTGCTTATTACAAGCAAGTCAAGGCATGGCTTGGTCAAGCAAGTCGCTGTCAAGTCATTCAGCTTTGTGATGATTTAACTCACGGGTGACCAACCCTGCTCCTGGAGATCAACTGTCCTGCAGATTTCAGTTGCAACCCATATGAAACACACCTGGCTGTAATTATCTAGTGCTGTTCAGGTCCCAATCAATTGGTTCAGGTGTGTTTGATCAGGGTAGGAGCTGAACTCAGCAGGAGGGTCGATCTCCAGGAGCAGGGTTGAGCACCACTGATTTAACTGAACTTTTAGATTAAAATACAGTAGATGTGATTTATGGAAGTTTTACTTGCGGCACATACTGCTAAGGTAAACCATGTCTATGGAAAAGTAATTGTTCTTAATGAACTGATCGATCAAAATGGTTTATGGTTCCAGTATAAGCTGATCCACAATTTACCTAAAGCTACTAATATTTTATCACACCTGACACTTCCACTGACACAAAATAAACCAAAATCCTAAGTTATTCAGTTACTGCAGTAGTCATCAACTCGAGTCAGGAATCGGCTGGTTTAGTCCAGAGATGCCCAAACTCGGTCCTGGAGGGCCGGTGTCCTACAGAGTTCAGCTGAAACTTGCCTCAACACACCTGCTTGGATGTTCCTAGAAAGCCTAATAAGATCTTGATTAGCTAGCTCAGGTGTGTCTGATTGGGATTGGAACTAAACTATTTAGGACACTGGCCATCCAGAATTGAGTTTAGGCACCCCTGGTTCTCCTTGAGCCAATCCCCCTTTATTCATCAGGGATCGCTACTGCGGAATGAACCTCCAACTTATCCAGCATATGTTTTACGCAGCGGATGCCCTTCCAGTAGCAACCCAGTACTAGGAAACACCCATACACTCTTACATTCACACACGGCCAATTTAGCTTATTCAATTCACCCATAGCACATGTCTTTGGTCTGTGGGGGAAACCGGAGCATCCAAAGGAAACTCACACCAAACATGGGGAAAACATGCGAACTCCACACAGAAATGCCAACTGACTCAACTGGAACTCGAAGCAGCGACTTTCTTGCTGTGAGGTGATAGTGCTAACCACTGAGCCACCGTGCCGCCAGCATGGTATTCTTTTAAGTTATTTCTACTCATTTAACTTATATCTAAATGTCCTTAAGTGTCGCGAGTCATGATATTCAAGTCCAAGTCAAGTCGGGTCTTTTTTTAAATATTTGTCTAGTCTAAGTCTAAGTCTAAATTTTGGGACTTAAGTTTAATTTGAGCCAAGTCGTGTGACTCGAGTCCCCTACCTCTGTTGTAGACTATAGAGATTAACTGTACTGCACCTGTGTCTCCAAAAAATATTATCGTATTCTGTTAACCCAAGTGTATGTTTTGTGGATGTAGGCTAGGCAAGGGAGTACATTTATATTAAAGGTATTAATCAAAGAATACATTTAAAGAATACATCTATTATGCCCCGTCTCTGATGTCCCTAGAGTGTGTATGTGAAGTTTCAGCACAAAATACCACACAAATAATGTTTTATAGCTCTTTGAACCTGATGCTTTTAGGCTTTGATCCTAATTGTTGCAATTTTGGTAATTGTTGCTTTAAATGCAAATGAGATTGTTCTCTTTTCAGAACAGGGCGGAGCTACAAATGCCTGTGTGTCAGCATAGTGGCAGATTTAAAAACAAGACTAACATACCAAACACATGCTAATGAGGGAGAGTGTAACAAGTGTAACGTGACTGATTATTTATGATGTCCTGATTTCAGAGGTTGAATGCTGGGCGGACTACAACAAGCGGATGATCCCAATTATCCTGGGTGCCGTAGCTGCGGCTGTTTGCCTCATAGCCCTTCTGACCTATGTGCTCGTCAGAGAACATCGAAACCAAGGATATGAACAACTCTAAGACTCTAGGTGTGGATCTTGAAGACGAATCACTAGATCTTGGGTTTTGGATTTTGTGGATGTTGCTTTATAGTTGCTTTCAGTAACAATTAAAATACGATTAACATGAAAATATGTTGTTAATGTATTTGCTGTAATACAAATGTATTTTTATGGACTTTTGCTACTTGAATGCCTGATGCTTATCATAAAGGTGTGAATACATTTTATTTACATTTATTCATTTGGCTATTGATGATGTTATCCAAAGAGATTTACGAATGAAGACAATGGAAGTAGAGGTCTGAACCTGACTAGATTTCTTGCGGTGCGGTAATAAATTTCCAAATAAAATGAAATCCTTGCAAAGTCTTGTATAGACAGAACAAGAGTTTGAACAAGGAGTTGTGCAACATGGTCAGAGAGCAAGGGTCTTACGTTTGTATTGTTCTATAAGGGAAATCTGCAAAATTGATCCTTTGTGCCGACGTGGTCTGATCATCAATCACATTGCAATCCCTGAAGCATATTTTTAACTAGGTGCTAGCTACTTGGTTAAAAAATACATTATTATTAAAATTTATAATTGTATAGACATATAAAAATGTCCACAGCCATATGGGTTAAGGCTGAATTTTACTTCTGTGTCGAGTGATTGGCGTGACCCATGACGCCTGCCTTGCGCATATTTGTGCATTTATACTTCTGCATGCTGTTTGTGTCGCTCTGCAGTACCACTTGAGAAATGCTAGCTGGCAACAGGTTTTTATGTTCCTCTGTGTCGAGTTTCTTCACGGGTGTTGTGTTTTTTCTGAACGCTACCTTAGGCTGCGTTCGAAACCGCATACTTCCATACTATACAGTACGCTAAAAACAGTATGCGAGCCGAGTAGTATGTCCGAATTCATAGAATTGGAAAATCAGTATGCGAGAAGTACCCGGATGACTTACTACTTCCGGCGAGATTCTGAAGTGCGCATTCCATGCACGCTGTGCTATCCCATGATGCCCCGCGAGAGAATTCATAAATGAGAATGAAGCGACGCAACTGACGCAGGTAGGTCACGTGACCATGACAAAATGGCAATAGTACATTCGAATTCCATTCATACTTCTCACATTCATACTGTATAGAACGCACTTTTCTAACGGCCGAGCTGTATGTTTAACTTGAAATGTAGTACCTACTAAGTAGTAGGCGGTTTCTGATGCAGCCTTAATGTACAAGTAGCTAAAACTCGCTCATTCAGAGGCGGGAGCCTGCGGACGTGCAACAACTTTAATCATAAGGTAAACACAAAACATTTAGAGCTACTTCACAGGATTCAACACTTGTAAACACTCGCTCCATCGGGCTCACGCGACTCTCAGTTCCACCATTTTTAGAGAGGTGCACATCAGCGTTAGCGTTAGCGTCAGCCACATCGAGGACTATTCGACCGTGTGAAGGCTGCGCTGGAGCCAACAAAGGCGCTTGACTTAGACGTATAAATCAGTCTTTATGTCAGTTGCTTTGTGTAATAAAGGCATTCACTTGAATTAACTGAATAGTTTTAGCAATGATTGGAAGAATAGCCTAGCCTGTAGTTTTAGAGTCAGCCCAGCTAACAGGGAACGTTCCTAGAACATTCACTAACGTTCTTTAAAAGTTGTGAAAATGTTAGCACAGAACGTTATCAATGGAAAGTTTTTAGAATGTTCTCATAACGTTGTTAACGTTCTTGTAACGTTGTTAAAAAACGTTCTTAGAACAAAGTTTTTGAACGTCTTAAGAATGTTATTTGTACTTAATGAACGTTCTCATAATGTTGATGAAAAACGTTCTTATAACAAAGTTTTTGGAACATCTTCAGGACGTTATTTGTACTTGATGAACGTTCTCATCGTAGGTTTTAAGAACGTTGTAAGAACGTTATGCTAACCATAAAGAAACGTTCTAGCAACAATAAGCATACTGGACATTTCAACGTTATTGGAACGTTACAAATAAACGTTCTTACTAGAACATTATATTTTGGTGGAAATTTAGGTTTTGAAAACATTGTAAGGACGTTATGCTAACCAAGAAAAAACGTTCTAGTAACATTAAGCAAACTGGACATTTCAACATTCTCGGAACGTTACAAATAACGTTATGAGAACGTTCTCACAACCTAAATTTGTTAGCTGGGAGTACAGTACACAAACTATATACTTCCCCCCCCAAGATATACAATTTTTGTTTAATTTGTGATTTAACATGTCTGCATTATATTTATATTAAGGATGGTAATAAAATAATATACATTTTAATTGCAAAATAACAAAACAAGAGAGATGATTATACATACGTCAAGTTACCTCATATCCACTCAGAGAAAAGACAGTTGACCATGGATCACTCAAAACATCAAACCGAAAGGAAACCACTCACTGTAAAATACATAAATAAATAAATAAATAAATAAACCAACAAAAACATTATTTGTGTGTAGCTACATTGGTACCACAAATCGTTCAAAATCCACACAGAAGAGCCGAAGCACAATCAAAACAATGCTCTTCCGCAAGAAGCATACAGTTACATTGTGTGTGTCTGTCATGTATATTCATAATTGTCAATAAATTGCGTGAACACTTTCGCGGGCATAGTTATAACCTTATTTTACTACATATCCCATAATCCCTTCACAATCACGTCAGTCCCCGCCTCCAATCTCTTTCTTCTGATTGGCTGCTGGAAGTACGGTAAGATGATGAGGACAAACTTAACGTGTTTGCTATTCCATCGGCTACACGTAGCACCACAAATATCATCGTTTTAATCACATTGCAGACAGGATAATTAATCAGAGTACCAATGTTAGAAAAAAATAGACCAACTATATGAATTATATGAGGGAAATAGATGAGATTAATGCGCTGTTTTAGAGCAGGAGTCGTGTAGTTACACTTGGTTTATGCTAACACAGTGACCATGGCTGCAGTGTTTTTGAAAACTCACATCAACGGAACTATAAACAAACATCTGCTGTAAGTTACAAGCTACTTTATTATATAATTCAGCACGTTTATATGTGTGTGTTCATGAAATTTAGCTGTATAGATTAATACAGTAATACGTGTTTGCGCTGATGTCAGTCGATCTGTCAGATTTGACATTCAAACTTTGCTTTAAGTGTAATTTATTTATTTCAAACTAATTAACTTCGACTTTTACAGATTAACTGCGATTAAATCTTTATAAATACTGAGATTGTATATATTGTTGCATAAAACATTGCAATTTTTAATAAAATATGTATTGCAAGGTGAAAGAAGATGCTTATATTATGTGTGTGAAATGCTTTACTGCATGTTCTTCTTATAAAATACTGCACTATTAAGCGTTTTTTTTATTATTAAAGTAATTAAAATATGAATAGTTTCACATTAAAAAAGAGGTCACCTCTTGAGATGTGTGTGATTTGCCCCTGACAGCACATTTACTCCATTCAGACTGTTTACTAAACAGATCAAAAGGTTTAAAACTTGCACTACATTCAGTAAAGTTTGTTTTATATTCACACATTCAGATTTTGACATTCAGTAAAATATTAAAGGATAATTTTAAAATGCTAATACAGGTTAGTTATGATGATGATGATGTACTGTTATGACTTGGTTTCTATATTGTTTATGATGCTACTTTGAATATTGAGTTTGATATCGCATGTAAGTATGACATCAAAGCAACATTAGCAGTATTTAATTGACTGTGAACCATGTTGTACTTTGATAGTCATTAGCATATGATTTCCCAGTTTAGATCATTGCTAATAATACCTTGTGTCTAGACATGCCGATATTTAATAATACAGTATATTGACATAATAACCTTGCATTTTATTGTTATCATGGGTGCCTTATCTAAACTTTCACAGTCGCTGTTAATACAATTCAGATTGTTGGCAGTGCTTTTCATCACAGCACCAAATCCTTGCAGAGGCTTTTTATTTATTTGAAACATTATTACACATATTTCATATGTTGATCTATCTCTGTAACATACATAAGATATTGATTGAAACGGCTCTGAACTGCTCTTAACCTAGTGAAGCCTTTAAATGTCACTTTAAGCTGAAAAGTGTCTTGAAGAATATCTAGTCTAATATTATTTACTGTCATCATGGCGAAGATAAAATAAATCAGTAATTAGAGATGAGTTATTAACACTATTATGATTAGAAATGTGCTGAAGAAATCTGCTCTCCGTTAAACAGAAATTGTGAAAAAAAAACAACAACAACAATTTAATAGGAAGGCTAATAATTCTGACTTCAACTGTACGTTAAATAAACAAATAAATAAATACATAAATAAATAAATAAATGCATACATACATGCATAAATACATAAATAAATAAATAAATAAATAAATAAATAAATGATTAAATACATAAGTAAATACATACATACATACATACATACATACATACATACATAAATACATAAATAAACAAATAAATAAATAAACAAATACATAAATAAATAAATAAACAAACAAACAAATAAATAAATAAATAAATACATACATAAATAATTAAATAAATAAATAAATAAATACAGAAATAAATAAATAAATACATACATACATACATACATAAAGAAAATACATACATACATAAATAAATACATACATACGTACATAAATAAATAAATAAATAAATACATACATACATGCATACATACATAAATACAAACATAAATAAATAAATAAGTAAATAAATAAAATAAATGATTAAATACATAAATAAATAAATATATAAAAAATACATAAATACATACATACATACATAAATAAATAAACAAATACATAAATACATACATAAATAAATACATAAATAAATTAATAAATACGTACGTACATAAATAGATAGATAGATAAATAAATAAATAAATAAATACGTACGTACATAAATAGATAAATAAATAAATACATAAATACATAAATAAATACATGCATACCTACATAAATACATGCATACATACATACATGAATAAATGCATGCTCTGTTAACTGCAGGACTCTGATCTGGACCAAAGGATCCGTCAGACATGGCTCTGTGGGTAAGATGCGTCATTATTTCATGCTCATTCTTGAGTTTGTTTGTTTTCCAGTGTGTTTATCGGTGTTGTTTCTGTGTGCGCAGGCCGGATCGAGAAGGTGGTCATCGCTAACAGGGGAGAGATCGCCTGTCGGGTGATGCGGACGGCCAGGAAGATGGGGGTTCGCTCGGTTGCCGTTTACAGCGATGCAGACAGACATTCCATGCACGTGGCCATGGTGAGGAATAAAAACAACTATTAGTCCTGCTGTGAAAGTTGGGTCGTTCTTTTAATATTTGTTTTTTAATCGGCTTAACTAGGGTAATTAGGGTAAAGTTAGGGTAATTAGGTGAGTCATTGTATAACAGTGGTTTGTTTTGGAGACAATCAGAAACTAATACTGCTGAAGGGGGCTAATAATACTGAGCTTAAAATGGTGGGAAAAAAAGTTTAAAGCTGCTTTTATTCTAGCCAAAATAAAACAAATAAGACGAATATAATAGGAAATACTGTGAAAAATTTATAAATCTGTTCAACATCATTCGGGAAATATTTGAAGAAGAAAAAGCAAATCACAGGAGGGTGAATAATTTACCATCAACTGTACATCAGAGATCTCATGCATCTGAATACACTCACGAATATAAGCACATATACTGTACGTTCACTGTCTCTTTCTGTCAGGTTTTGTGTAGGGAAAAGGAGCGAGGACTCAAGTGCAGGAAAGTGAGAATTTATTTATAATAAAAATAAAAGTAAAAAGGCAAAACATACAACCCCGAGGGTGAACACATAAACAAAACAAATAAACAAACTTTACTGGGCAGGCTGCTAGGGATCTGGACTGGGATCAGGACAAGACTAGAAACGCCGGTGAAACGACGACGAACTGGCACAGGACAGCAAACATGAGGAGACTATAAAGCAGAAATAATGAACAAACAAACAGGTGAACATAATAGACTAATAATGGGTTAACAAGGAGGGTGGGACTAGACAATAGACGGCAGAGCACATGACAAACACCACAAGCCATATGCTCACATAAAACGGGACAAGAACACGCAGCCAATGAGAGAACTCATTAACCGCGTGTTCAAAACAGACAACGGAAACACGCGGCCACTATGTAAACACAGGGCAACGTGCTTAGACAAACGCAAGACACGAGCACACAATAAAATGAAAACCTCTTACCGTGCGCTCACGCAAATGCTGGATAAGTTGGCGGTTCATTCCGCTGTGGCGACCCCGGATTAATAAAGAGACTAAGCCGACAAGAAAATGAATGAATGAATGTCAACGTCTCACGCTGTGCTAAAAGCCAAATTGAACAAGTGGGTTTTAAGAAAAGATTAAGAAAAACATGCTGGATAAGTTGGCGGTTCATTCCGCGGTGCCAACCGCTGATAAATAAGAGACTAAGACGAAGGAAAACAAAGGAATGAATGAAAATTTTAATTCATTTTATATAATGTTGTACATATTTATAGAGTTTTGTTGTCCTTGTAAAATGGTTAAAGTTTCAGTATTATTTAAATTATGATTATAATTATAATATTTAGAATAATGTCAGTACTTTAATATCTGTAATTACAGTTTTTGAAGACTGTGAAAATGTAATAAAGTTAATGAAATTAAACACTTTTTCACCTTTGTGTCATTAAAATAACACACTTTTCTTCTTTTATTTAGTAGTTAGTTTGGTATATTTTATTATAATCATTATGAAATAAAGCCTCAATCATCTCTGTATCAAAATAAATAGGTTTTAGCTTTTATCTACATCTTTCAAATTAATTAAATATAAAATTCTATTGAAAATGGGATGAAATTTGTTGAAAAACACAATGAGCTTATTTAATGTGTCTTAAACGTAACGCTTAAAGGGTATTTCCATTTTCCTTAAAACTCTTCATTGGCAGAAATATGCAGCTGTTTATGTTCTGTTTCCCGGTGACACCGCATACCAACTATATAGTTAATATAAGATAGATATTCACATTAAATAGTGAATTCCTGTGTGTATTATCAGGCGGACGAGGCGTATCACATCGGCCCAGCAGCGTCTCAGCAGAGTTACCTGTGCATGGACAAGATCCTGGACGTGGCCAAGAAATCCTCTGCACAGGTGAGCTCACCAAATCAACACAGTTTATGAACGCTACACTGACTATTTGTGTTCTTGTTGTTGTTTAACATTGATTGTGTGTGTGTTGTATTAGTGATTAACAGTTTGATTGATTCTAAAGCAAAATACGCTGAAGAATAAATGGAAGCAGGTCTCTTCTCCATATTCTTTCTTAATATCCTTGTCATGTGTGTTGTCTTCATAAGGCGGTCCACCCTGGATATGGTTTCCTCTCTGAAAACACTGAGTTTGCTGAACAGTGCAAACAAGAAGGCATCATCTTCATCGGGCCTCCCTCATCAGCCATTCGGGACATGGGCATCAAGAGGTACTGTTAGCTTAGTGAAGAATGTAGTTATTTGTCTTTAGCAACTGCATATTTAAAGGGCGAAATCATCTTTGTAAGCTGTTTGGACAGAACTGTGCGTTGGTATATAGTGTGTTCACAGTCATGCTGGAGTATTGGAAACACAACAGGTCTCTTTTTTTTATTCATTTCTTGATGTTAAAATAGGATCCAAATTAATAAAAAGGAAAAACTGAAGAGTAAGTGGGGCGCCACGGTGGCCGAGTGGTTAGCACGTTCGCCTCACAGCAAGAAGGTCGCTGGTTCGATCCCCGGCTGGTTCAGTTGGCATTTCTGTGTGGAGTTTGCATGTTCTCCCCGTGGTTGCGTGGGTTTCCTCCGGGTGCTCCGGTTTCCCCCACAGTCCAAAGACATGCGGTACAGGTGAATTGGGTAAGCTAAATTGTCCATAGTGTATGTGTGTGAATGTGTATGTATGGATGTGTTTCCCAGAGATGGGTTGTGGCTGGAAGGGCATCCGCTGCGTAAAACAAATGCCGGATAAGTTGGCGGTTCATTCCGCTGTGGCGACCCCGGATTAATAAAGGGACTAAACCGAAAAGAAAATTAATGAATGAAGAGTAAATGACAAAGACATATTAACACAAATAAAAATATGAACATAAAATAAATTCATATACATACATATACACATACACACATAAATACATATACATAAAACAAATTCCAAACCAATGAAGGCAGAATTAGGGTAGAATTAAATAAATAAAAGAATGGTAATAGACAAATAGAGATAGGTATTCAAAACCATGCAACATGACATAGCAGTGTGGTTTTCCCCACCCACCAAGTTGATTGACAGGAGTGTATTAACATGTCTCCGGTATGGACCGGACCGAATCAGCATATGAATTTCAGTGCCTAATTTCGGTGCCACTGATGCTGCGACAAGGACATAAGAAGCATCAAGGGGTCCATCAAAGGCACACATAGGTGCGCGGTGTCACACCATCACTTAACATTTAATTCTAAACAACTTTGAGGGTTACGGACACCATCTGCGGTGTTTGTTTGTTCTTGTTGATTAGGAAACGCACGCAAATAGACAACGCGTGCAGGAAGCGCATCTGGTAAGCGACTCCCTTCAGAGTTATCAACACGCTGTGTTGCCAAAACAAGTGGAAGAAGACGAATTGTTTGGAGACACAGGTCGTCAGAGTTGTGTTTATGTGCTGCAACGAAGGTTTAGTCTTCATTTCCCGCTATGAGAGCGCAACTGGACTCACGCAACACATGCAGAAATGCATCTGTAAGGAACTTCTTTTTTTTCACCCGAGAGCTTTCCACGTCTGGAAATGGTGAAATCAGGATTTGCCGCTCGTTTCCTTTTAAAACAGACTCCGCTCCAGTTCATGTTGATTGTCCTGTCTCTACAGATTTGGTAAGCGATCAGTGGTGTTTCAGTGTTTACAGACAGAACTTTGTCAGAGTGATTAGAACTGTTACTTAGTTTACAGCACGTTAACATCACTACAGTATTATAGACTGAAAGATCAGCTGTAGATGCTGCTCTCCGAGTGGAAACATGTAAACACCGCAGTCTATACACACACGGCTTTCTGACGCTACCTACTGAGTGCATCTAAGTTACCGAGAAATACGGAGAGTTTTTTATTTCTCTCATATCGAAATAACCCCAAACGATACCCAACCCTACTCCGTAGTAACACATATAAACGTCCACAGAACAGGATTTGCAAAGAAACTAGGAAAGATCTGTTCAGCTCTCTGTGATCATCTGCACCTCAAGAATGAGTTTGACATGTTTAAACAGTTTTTTTAAAAAACTGATTATGTTTGTAATAAAGCAAAGACAGTAAAATTGCTATGTAATGCATAACCGCTGGAATTAGCACGACTCTTTTGTTCATCTTCTGCTATATGTAAAAACACATATTTATTTGTGGCTATTTCAGCACGTCCAAACACATCATGTCAGCTGCCGGCGTGCCCATCATCGAGGGTTACCATGGAGACGACCAATCAGACGCGAGACTGCAGAGCGAGGCCGCGAGGATTGGTTACCCTGTGATGATCAAAGCGGTTCGAGGAGGCGGCGGAAAGGTACAGCTTGTGCTTTCACTACATTATCACACGACGTACTGCTGACTTGAGTTCATAATATTTCCTACGTGTGGGCTCCTGCAGGGAATGCGAATCGCACAGTCAGAAGCTGAGTTTCGCGAACAGCTGGAGTCCGCAAGAAGAGAAGCTCGCAAATCCTTCAACGACGACGTGATGCTGATAGAGAAGTTTGTTGAAAACCCCAGGTATGCTTGACTTGCATGCTTTTGATATATGTGTGTATATGTGGGTCTTTAATAGACATGGGTCGGTATAAAATTCTGACGGTATGATAACCTTGGATAAAAATATCACGGTTTGACGATCTTGTGTTTACAGCTCTAAAATATATTCTTTTTAAGTGTCTCAATATATTTAATTTTGAGAAACATTTCATATATTTTGGAGCAGTAAACATGTCAGGCTAAATAATGAAAATGAATCATTGACTTTTGTTGTCATCTTGGGATATCTTTTCTGCTGGATGTACTGTTGTCCTAGCAAACAACAACAAAAAACGAGAATAAAAAAAGGTCTTTGGAACGGTATTACAGAAAATTTTGGCGGTTTTGACTTTTCCAAACCGCAGTATACCTTAAAAACAGTTATCGTCCCATTTAAAGGGCCATGAAACCCCCTCTTTCACCTTAGAATTATTTCAAAAAATGCTCTCAGATGCTCTGAATGAATAAATACTGCATGCTGTGCGCAGCCACGGACTCACAGCGTGGCTGGTCTGTCATCGGAAAGGTCGTGCTGTCATAAATACTTAAGAAGCAGGCTCTTCTCATTGGATTAGAAAACTCAGTCTATGAATAATAATGAGAAACCGACTGGTCATCACTGGACATGCAGATTCGCGATACGTCACTGATTTTGATCTCGCCCCAATAAGGATTTTAATCTCCGAAGATGAAATCAGCTGACAAAAGCTCAAAATTATACAGATTTATCTACAATTAAAGGTGCTAACGCTGTCCTTTTTTTGAACGTTTTTTTGTAATTATTTTTAGGGGTTTTTCACATTATTATGACAGGACAGAAAAGAATTCAGACAGGAAAGCATTGGGAGCGGAGAGAGGGGAAAGATCGGCAAAGGAGCGCGAGCCAGGAATCGAACTCGAGTCGACGTGAGCACAAGCTAACGCTGTCTTAACTGATGCTATCTTCTAAAAGCTCAAAAAAGTACTCAAATGTTTGACCTTTGACCTCAAGTGTTAAAGCTTTAAAAACTTTTAGACAGTATAAACATAAGGCCTTTCATAGTATTTAAATCTGCATTTCAAAGGTCTTAAAAATGCAATCGAATTGACCCCATACAGAAGCTGTTGTGTCTGTTTTCTCTATTTCTTACCCAGAATGAAACAGGTGAAACCCAATAAAATAAACGCTTATAGGGATCTTGCTTACGCAAGCAAATTTTGTGGCGATTTCACTCTATAACAGCGTTTGACATCTGTCTCGACCCATACATTAGCAAATAAAGAACTGGAGATGCCCCGATCAACTGACCAGGGACCGGAATTGGATGATTTTTCACATGACCGGCCTGACTAGTAACTATGGATTCTGCTGCATTTATTGCAATTATTATTATTAGTTGTTATTGTTAGTCAGCTCAAAGACCGTTTTCAGGTTTCTTACTCTTTCTATATACAATAAAGAGTGTTAAGGATGGTAAGCAGTTAGTTGTCTTGTGTGCTTTTTTGCAAATTCGGTATTCAAAAAAAAATTATGCTAAACTATGGGTCTTAAAGCTCCCGTGAAGTGCTTTGAAATGTGCATTTTTATTCGATGTTTGACGTTATCTCAAGCGAAACACATAGGCTGCGTCCGAAACCGCATACTTCCATACTATACAGTACGCTAAAATCAGTATGCGTGCCGAGTAGTATGTCCGAATTCAAAGAATTTGAAAATCAGTATGCGAGAAGTACCCGGATGACTTACTACTTCCGGCGAGATTCTGAAGTGCGCATCCCATGCACGCTGCGCTATCCCGTGATGCCCCGCGAGAGAATTCATGAATGAGAGTGAAGCGACGCAACTGACGCAGGTAGGTCACGTGACCGTGACAAAATGGCGGATGTAGTATGTCCGAATTCCATTCATACTTCTCACATTCATACTGTATAGAGCGTACTTTTCTAACGGCCGAGTAGTACGTTTAAATTCAAATGCAGTACCTACTGAGTAGTAGGCGGTTTCGGACGCAGCCATAGAGAGGGCATAGTGTAGCTCCTCCCCCTTTTCAAAAAACAGCCAATGGCGTTTTGTTTTCTCACAGCTCTGCCTTTGAGTGGTTGAGCTCAAGAACATCAAATGAAAAGCATCTTGAAGGGGGCGAGGTGGATCAGACACTAGAGAGCGTTTGATTGGTCAGAAGATGTGATGAGGAACTGAAGTATGAAGTGACATGAATAAAACCATCGGTCCGTTCAGGCGGAAGTGACAGACTTCAAGCTTTACATGTTTATATCTTCTAAACCTGAATTCTGCCACTGTTTTAGAGCTCACTAGCTTATAGATCTCTTACAAACTAACGAATATTGATGCTAACATCTAGCAAACTTCATTTTAATTTCATGGGACCTTTAAATTTCATTCAGTGTGCTTTTAAAAAGATCCTAAATATAAGTCTTAGATACCTGCAGATGCCCTGGTGTTGACTGAAGTGTGTTTGTGCTGCTGTTTTAGACACGTGGAGGTGCAGGTGTTCGGAGATCAGTATGGAGACGCTGTGTATCTGTTCGAGAGAGACTGCAGTGTTCAGAGACGACACCAGAAGATCATCGAGGAGGCTCCAGGGGTAAAAAACACAGCACTTTTACACTTACAATACAGATTTATTAAACAACAAATGCTCATCTTGTATCTCTCGGTCCTGGAGAGCCGGTGTCCTGCAGATTTTAGCTCCAACCCTAATCAAACACACCTGACCAAGCTAATCAAGCTCTCACTGGGTATACTTATAACATGCAGGCAGGTGTGTTGGGGCACGTTAGAGCTATACACAGCAGGGACACCGGACCTCCAAGACCGAGATTGGTGTGTTAGACACTTGAGTATGTAATTTTTCTTTATAAAAAAAGTACATCGTTTTAGAACATAGTATAAGTATGGGAATTGGGAGGCAGCACTAGAGGTAAACAGTTGACTTGAACCATTTATAAACCCCTTTAGCCGATTTCTTGTTCTGGCAGGGTCGCTATTAGCCTAGCTTAGCATAATGAATTGAATCGGATTAGACCATTAGCATTTTGTTAATTTAAAAAAAACTTTAATAAATTTTTCTATTTAAAGTTGGAGTCCTCCTGTAGTTATATCGTGTAATAAAACAGACAGAAAATTATAAATGACTGTTTTCTCCTGGCAAATATTAATAGGTACTATACTATCATTCTGGCGTAGTAGTCAAGAAACTCTACTGCCATACCAGGCGGAGTGATATTACGCAGTGCGTGAGAACGAGCTACTTTTAGAAGCCGCAATTGACTGTAAAACTATACTAGCTTTGGAGAGGTAACATAAATTCCGCTCGGCTGTGTTCAAAATGACATCAATCTGCGAAGCGTGCTCTGCGAAAGGAACGCAAGTAAACATGAAGATCGCTAAAACTGAACTGTAAAAATACTTTAATTTAAATTACACCTAAGATTGATGACCTTAATGCTTTTTTAAAATAATAATTCCGAGTTTAAATGTTAGAATGGTCTGAACGAATAGGTCATAGGGGGGATAACGGGTAACAGAACACAGCCAGGATCTCTGCTTCTAACTACAGCTCCAGAGGTGCAGTTGCAAGTGCACAAGTTTGCGACGCAGTTTGCGAATGTTCATTGAAACGACGGATTTGGCAAACTTCAAATCAATGAACTATGTTTGTAACGACACAACTTGCAACCTTAGTAGGCTAATGATGGTTTTTCGGAAACGCACACCAGGTGGGATAATTTTATTTCACAATGCAAAATAAATAAAGTGATCCAAGATGTGCACCTGATAGCGCCGCCCCTTCCGCTACGTGAGCAAAACCATGGTCATTGAGTGCGTGAAGTGTCGATCATAACACACTTCATTTACTGGTTGACTAAGTGCATCTTCAGGGTAATTAAAGTGCACTTACTTTTAGCGTTTTCGGTGTGAACACACTACTTACACTGTTTATACTACAAAACGGTGTAGAATAGTGCGCAAGTATGCGATTTGGAACGCACCTGTTGACTAGCACTGTTCTTGTTGCATTATCAATCTAATATTGCTGCATGTTTAATCTAAATGCTGCCCTCCCTTCAGTTTTGCATTTGAAAGACAAACTAAATCAAAAAGTTTCTTTTTCATCGCTTCTGTTTGACTGTGAGTGTTTAGCGAATGCTGACAGTAAGAAGTTGTGCTCCCAAAAGCTGTTAATATATCTGGCTCATAACGTCTCGTTGCACATTATGTTGAAATTCGCTACTCTATGGCCATATTTTAATTTATTTTTCATAATGACATGGTGTGTGTGTGTGTGTGTGTGTGTGACTGCAGCCAGGCATCAGTCCTGAGGTCAGGAGAAAACTCGGAGAGGCTGCGGTTCGAGCAGCTAAAGCGGTCAACTATGTTGGAGCAGGTGAGGATCAGAGCATGTTTTAGCATTAAGAAGATCACAAAAGAAACCATTAGGGTCACACTTTATTTTGATGGTCTGTTTGTTGAATTTAAGTTACATGCCAACTAATTCTCAGTAGATTATAAGTAGACTGTTAGGTTGGGGTTAGTGTAAGTTGACATGTACTTGCAAAGTTTCTTATAGTCAGTTAAATGTCTGTTGAATGTCAGTATCAGCAGATATTAAGCAGACAGTCTACTGATACTCAAATGGACCATCAAAATAAAGTGTTACCACCATTAGCGTTCAAATGTTTCTGTTTAATGCAGCAGGAATGCATTCGATTGATCAAAACTCTGAAATGTGGACTCAGCATTGATTTAACTAATAAGTGAGGTAAGCAGCCGCTTAAGGACCCAAGAATATGGGGCCACCAAAGTCTCTAGAACAGTGGTCCTCAAACTTTTTTCACCAAGTACCACCTCAGAAAAAAATTGTCTAAATGAAAAAGTACCACCATAATGACCAGTATTGAAATACAGCAGCACAGTAGGCGTAATAAGGCAGCTACAGACCTGCACAGTTCAAAAATGTTGTGGATTAATTCTTATTATTATCAATATTTATTATTATTATTTTTTATCAGCCAGTTTAAACATTCTAAATAGTTTGAACAGAGAAATTAGAAATTAGATCTGCTTACTGCACATGAAACTAGGCTTTGTGTGTCAGAAAAGCAAGTGATTAAACTATACCCATCAACATTGGGATGTAAAAATACGGGATACTCCCCCAACAACTGTTACAAATACAAGGAGGAAAATAGCTTCAAATGAAAGAATACATAACAAACATTAGAAAATAAAATAAAAGGTTTAGTCTAATAAAATCCCTGATCACATCTGTGTTATCGTACGCATCAAAGGGTTAAAAGTGTGTTCATTTTTTACTTTAATTATTCAGTGATTCCTCCGCGTACCACTAGAAGGAAGCCTGCGTACCACTACTGGTACACGCACCACAGTTTGAGAACCACTGCTCTAGAAGATTCATTCATTCATTCATTTTCTTGTCGGCTTAGTCCCTTTATTAATCTGGGGTCGCCACAGCGGAATGAACCGCCAACTTATTCAGCATGTGTTTTACACAGCGGATGCCCTTCCAGCTGCAACCCATCACTGGGAAACATCCATACACACCCAATTACTCACATACACTAGGGCCAATTTAGCTTACCCAATTCCCCTATACCACATGTCTTTGGACTGTGGGGGAAACGGTAGCACCCGGAGGAAACCCACACGAACACGGGGTGAACATGCAAACTCCACACAGAAATGCCAACTGACCCAGCCGAGGCTTGAACCAGCGACCTAATGCATAAAACACATGTTGGATAAGTTGGTGGTTCATTCCGCTGTGTTGACCCTGGTTTAATAGAGGCACTAAGCCAAAAAGAATATGAATAAACCAATAGTTCACCCAAAAATGAATATTTCTCGCACATATATATATATATATAATATATATATATATATATATATATATATAATTATTATTATTATATACTATAATTTTTTATCGTTTCTTTTTCTATTGAGCACAAAAAGAAGATATTTTGAAGAATGCTGTAATCCAGTAGCCATTGACATCAGTAATAGGAACCAGCAAATAACAATGTGTGTCAATGGCTACCATTTCCCATCATTCTTCAAAATATCTTCTTTGTGTTCAACAGAAAATCAAATATGTTATGATGTCTCTTTAAGACTAATCTGCTGCTCACGTTTTCATGGTGAGTCTGATAAATGATGACCGATGTTTGTCCGTTCATCAGGTACTGTGGAGTTCATCATGG
>CAIGQQ010029979.1:180962-194377 GCA_903798035.1 Danio albolineatus | reverse complement strand
AGACACTCTTTACAGAAACTGTGACTACACGACAGAAGAACTGGAGTCTTGAAGATATCCTGACACACAGGACAAATTAAATCATATTCGGTTAAAGAAGCCATTTTCACCGCCCCAGCAAACTTTACTTTCACTTTCTGAATGTTTTCAGAGTTAAAAACCGAAAGAATCACAAAGATCTGCTGTCTGTTCAGAAACACACGCTCAATAATCCTTTTTCCTCTTTGTTCTTCGCTGATTCCTGTTTGATTTTGTCCAGAAATGCAGAATTCAGTCAGTTTGACAGCAAGAAGTGAAATGATCATTCATCGAGTCTCTTCCTGGTAAGTGTTTCACTGGGTGGAGCCGTTTATGATCGTCTTTAGGTTGTGCAACAGGTCAAACAGGAATATCACAACAAAATGCACACATGCACAGGCTAAACAGTAAAATAAATAGTTTTATTTAACACCCTTCAGTTTCTTCAAATCCTAATGTCAGTATAATTTCTTCACATGCTGAAGTCACAGTAATAAACAGATGTCAGCTTTTGATGCTGACTGTTAGAATCAGAATCAGAAAGAGCTTTATTGCCAGGTATGTTCACACATACGAGGAGTTTGTTTTGGTGACCGAGCTTCTACAGTGCAACAGAATTACAGAGACAGGACAAAAACAGATCATAAATATATTCAAAAAATAGAAGTGAGTGTTAAATTCAGATATACAGATGGACAAGTGTAAGTACAGGTGTATTACTATATACAACATTATATGTGCAGCTGTTATGTGCAAATTGGCATTAAAGCGTGTTAAGTGTATGTTTGTGTAAAGTGTATTTGTTATGTGCAAATTGGCATGTAAAGTGTTGTCTAATCATAAATCTAACCAAGGAGACATTGACAACAATTTCCCCATTCTTAGATATAAAGATGACTCAAATTGTGTGCCATGGTGTCTCTAAAACAGCCCTTACTTTAGGCATTCAATCCAAAGGTCAAACTTCTGCAGTTGCAACCTTGATCAAACACTCCTCTTTTTAATTACCGAGAGCTCCTTTACAACCCACTTGTGTGTTAAGTTGTGTTTGATAAAGGTTAGAGTTGAACTTTGGAAGAAGGTATGATATACTGATATACAGTAAGACAGCCATATATTATTGTCCTGTCGGCACCAACCCAATCTCTTGCCCTGCTGTCCCCATCCAGGCCTCCAGAACTGCCAACTTGACAACACATCCCCCTTCTACCGGTCAACTATGTGACCCAAGATCTTCAGCTCTCTGTCTCCACCATCACCTGCTTCCCTGAAGCCAACTGCCCAACCTCCTGCAATGGCTTCTCTGGGGTCATCAAGTCTCTGCATGAAAGAAATGAGGGTTACCAGACCAGTGGGCATGAGAGGAGTGTTGGCCGAAGACACAGTCAACTCTGTGTGTGTGTCTTCCAGGACCCATCTCGTCTCCGGTTGTGATTCCAGTTCATTTCATATCTATTGAAAGTCCTGTAAAATTGCTTCATTGACATCCCAAAGGACTAAACCCCACTTTGTTGCTGTTGTCTGCCCAAAACAAGCCTTCAGACTTCCACCTCATAGACCAGGGGTGTCCAAACTCAGTCCTGGAGGGCCGGTGCCCTGCAGTTTATGTCCAACCCCAATTAGACACACCTGAACCAGCTAATCAAGCTCTTACCAGGAGTACTAGAAACTTCCTGGCAGGAGTGTTACAGCAACAGGAGATCAGCCCTCCAGGACTGAGTTTGGGCAGTCCTGTCATAGGACAGTGCCATCAACCTTCTTCCCAGTGAACCAGTGTCCAGAGGAAACATGTATTCTCTTTCCATCCCTGAACAGAAAACCACAGAGGAGTACATTGTGGAAGACCTACAACAAGGATACTCCACTTCCCTGCTGCTGATTTGTCTTTGTGACCAAGGACAGAGGCTTGAGGCCTTGCACTTGAAGCTAGGGACTTAAAATATCACTGTCAGATACAAATACTCACTTACCCCAATCCCAGAAGCACTCAAACTAGCGCTGTTCCTGATGACCCTGAAGCTTCAGTGCGCGAATCAAGCACTCAACACAATTTATAGTGAAGCCCAGTATCGAAGCATGTATTTGGTCACACGATCAACGACAAACAAAGCCTCACTTTTTGTCCAATCGCATGTGCGTTTCACACCAGGAGAAGGCCTCGGGGAATACCCTGGAGGGACTATGTATCTCGGCTGGCCTGGGAACGCCTTGGGATCCCCGTCGGAGGAGCTGAAGAAAGTTTCTGGGGAGAGGGAAGTTTGGGGCTCTCTCCTAAGACTTCTGCTCACGTGACCCGGCCCCGGATAAGTGGATGGAAGTGAGATGAGATTAATTGTTTCAACATTTGATGAGACTGTAGCCCCGTTTACACTAGTGCGTTTTCGTTTTAAAACGCATAAGTTTTGCTACGGTTACGCCATCCGTCCACACTATGCCGGAGTTTATGAGCCACGAAAATGGAGCGTTTTGGAAAAGCTGGAGAGGCCATTTTCATTCTAAATTGCTGCTGCTCTGTCTCATTGTGGATGGGGGAAACGCACACATTGGAAAACGGAGGCGTGGCTGCTGGACACTGAAATGGGATCGTTGGGAGAACCATTGTCCGTTTTAGGCGCTATTGTGCAGTTAAACTCTGCCTTTTTTACTACAACAGCTGCATATATTCACAAGAGGCAAGCTACTGTTCCAGCACTCGCTAATCGCTCGCGTTTCCAGCCGCTTAAGCCCCATTTAGACCGCCGGTTTTGGGTTACACCGGGAAGAACCAGCTAGACTCATGCTTCCTGTTTATACTTGAACGCGCATGCCCAGAGTGCATGTGTCATGTGATATACATTTCGCTGGCGTAGTGTGGAGGGACATCTGTTGAGAGACTGTGTGAAACGCTAGTGTAGACGCGGATCGTTTTCATGCTAAAACGGACTCGTGTAAACGGGGCCTGTGACGACAGGGACTAAGCCAAAGGAAATGAACGAATGCGTAAACATTATTATTCTTCAACAATATTTAGTTTCGATTTTATTCTTACAAACAAAACTCAAGAAATAAAAAAAACTCTTTAATGATTCGGTGTAAATCGTTACAGATTCTTGTCAAACCAACATCAAGGCACCTCATTCTCCAGAAATCACTGTTAACCAATGCTTTTGTTAATATTGGTAATAGATATGGGACAGCCAACAACACCAGAGACCTGGTTTTGTTCAAACGTGTGTGGTTATTTGTGTTTATCCACCAAAAAAACGGTACCAAATAATTACTAAAGCACTAAACCAGGGGTGACCAACCCTGCTCCTGGAGATCGACCGTCCTGCAGATTCCACTTGCAACCCATATCAAACACACCTGCCTGTAATTATCTAGTGCTGTTCAGGTCCTAGTTAATTGGTTTAGATGTGTTTGATCAGGGTAGGAGCTGAACTCAGCAGGAAGGTCGATCTCCAGGAGCCGCGTTGAGCATCCCTGCACTAAACTATCAGGGACTGAAATCCACACGAGGGAAATTACAGGTGACTCCAAAAGCTTTTACATAATCAAGACGGTTTTAAGTTAGCTTCTTCAACCTCTAAAGCTCCACAGTAATGTGTAGTGCTTCACTATTTTACTCAATCTGAGTGTATTGCTCATGGAGTGTCTTTACTCTTCTCCAGCGGCCTCCTCTTCCTCCATCTCCACCAAAGCTGCATGTCTGCTGGCCTGGGATCCCTCTTTGAAGAACACCTTCTTGATGACGCCGGCTTTGGGTGCGCGGATGGTGTGCTGCGCAGAGAGAGAGAACGACCCGTCAGCTGCGATGAAGACTATCAAGTGTACTGACTGAGAAAGAGACGGAGCCTCACCTCCATTTTCATGGCGATCATCACCATTAATGGATCTCCTTTCTCGACTGAGTCTCCAGCCTTGACTAACACCTACAGACGAAAAGCCAAGGGGGTGAAAACTTTTGAACAGACTGAAGATGTCTGCATTTTCCTAATCTTTTCATTCGATGCCGTCCTTCAGAAGATAAAGAACATGCTTAAATGTTTCCCAGGAATCACAGTAGGTTACATTTGCCCTGATCTTCAAAAGTTGAAGGCTCTTAACCTTGATCCCTTTCATTTTAGCAAAAATAAGCAGCGTTTAGTACATTCTGAAAGGCGTAAACACACTTTAGATTCTCTCTGTATGCGTCACAGTTGTGTTTTCATGCTAACTACAGTGTAAATACCTTTTCAATAGTGCCGGTCATGGGTGCAACAGCGCCACCCTGTGCACTGGAGCCACTGACACCTGCCAGAAACTTGGGCACTGGGACGTCCACTTGGGCACTTCCTTCCTGAAAGAAAACAACAATACGCACATTAGCTCAAAGACGACTGGATGTAAACGATGAAAGTGTGTGATTCACAGGGTGAAGGAGAGATAGAGTTCCACCCCACCCAAATATTGTACCCCAAATCTGAGCTCATTTACCCTGAAGAGGAGGAGCGTGAGCGGAGCTACAGGACGCATGCTGGCATTTAGCTTAGAAGGGCTTTCTTTTGGGAGAAACACATAATACTTCATCACCTGCGACTCGTTTGTGTTCTGACCACATGTGCTTGGTTGTACACTACATCAATAAAGTGTTTAGACTTTTAAAAGCGCTGTTGTAATACATTAAGCCACTTAACATCGTTCTTATGACGTTTCTCTACAGGAAGAAAGTGCGAATTACTTCCAAATACTTACAGTCTGTGTTAGTAAATGCAGGGCTATTTAGGAAATCCATGCAGAACACTGCATGACAACACTTCAGATGACTGTTTATATATAATTATACACCGTTTTGTATATAATTACACTCAGCTGGAAAACGGAGGCCACGTGAATGGTTTGTGAGCACAATTAAGTACACACAGCATGCCAAATTTTCTGGTAATTGTAGGAAATAATCCCAAAAGGCAGCTGACTGTGTAAAGCCACATAAAACAACACAAAAATACGCCATATATGCTGAGATCAGCGGCTAATCAGCCGGAATCAGCTGAGGTGAAGTGACGGCAATCAGCGAGACCTAGCTGTCGCTGAAGTGGTCACGCCCTTAATTATGCAAACTTAATTTAGCTTAATATAAAGGAAAGGGATGAGTTATAAATAATTTCACCTCCTCACAGTTGTCATAAAGGACAATATCAGCTATATGAAACAAAATCGTTCTTTGTTCCAGGCTGTAAACGACTTTCTGCTGTGAAGTTGGCCATTTTAACAGTGGGCTCAGTAGAAATTTGCTCCATATGGAGCCAGGACTAGCAGAATTTCGATGAATTGCAGTTTCAGTTACTTCCGTATTGGCTTCCCGAGGGAGAGAGCGGGAGGTTCCCGCTTGGTAAATACACATCACATGATCTTTACATCATTATAATGTTTTTTGGCATAAAAGAAAAAATCATCCATTATGATAATTAATAATAGTGTGTGTTTTTGGTTATTGCCACAAATACAGCTGTGCAACTTAGGACTGCTTTTATGCTCCAGGGTCACAAAAAGCCTTTCAAAATGTCTCTCCAGATAAAAACAAGGGAGTTTATGAGTTTTACATTCGTGATGGTATTACGATTCTGTCATTTCAGAGCATCTCCTCCTTCGAGTGAAAGTGAAACCCACCATAGAAAAGAGGTGTACGGTGTTGTCCAGGATGACCAGCTTGGGTCGGGACAGAACTCCGTTGACGGAGCAGCACAGGTACGTCACGTCCCCCTCCAGCTGCAGCTCTCCTGATACAGCAAACACCCGACCGCCAGTCTAACACACACCACACAGACATGTTAAGGTCAATATTATATAATATTAGTTTCGGATTGTCTCCAGAACAAACCACTGTAATACAACGACTAACCCTAATTAAGTCTTTAAATGTCACTGTAAGCTGAATACTAGTAAGAATATCTAGTCTAATATTATTCCCTGTCATCATGGCAAGGAAATCAGATATTAGAGATGAGTTATTAAAACTATTATGATTAGAAATGTGCTGAGAAACATCTTCTCTCCGTTAAGCAGAAAGTGGGGGGGAAATATTCAGGAGAATAATTCAGAGTTTGTGTATATTTAGTTCATGATAGTCCTTGAGCTTCTGCAGATATTCCTACGTCATCTTTCAGTTAAGATATTTTACCTCCATACTGTATGTGCCGTCAGGGTTGTAGGTAATCGATACAGCCACCTCTGCAAAATAAAGCACAAATTAGTTGAATATTAGCCGGTTGAACATAATTCTTTTTTTAATCAGACACAATTAGGATTGTGTTTGTGAATTGTGGGGACATTACATGGCATCATAGTTGTTATATTGTGCAAACTATATTTTCTACCATCCAACAGGAAACTCAGCACTTTTGCTTAAAAAAAAAAACAATTCTGTATGATTTATGACACTTTAAATAAATTTTATGTGTTACCTTCGCCTTATATATATATATATATATATATATATATATATATATATATATACACACACACACACACACACACACACACTCACCGGCCACATTATTAGGTACACCTTACTAGTACTGGGTCGGACCCTCTGTTGCCTTCAGAACTGCTTTAATCCTTCGTGGCAGAGATTCAACAATACGATGCTCAATTAGTACTTATGAGCCCAAAGTGTGCCAAGAAAATACCCCCCACACCATTACACCACCACCACCAGCCTGAACCGCTGATAGAAGACAGGATGGATCCATGCTTTCATGTTGTTGTTGCCAAATTCTGCCCCGAGCATCCGAATGTGGAGCAGAAATGGAGACTCATCATACCAGGCGACGTTCTCCAATCTTCTACTGTCCAGTGTTGGTGAGCCTGTGTGAATTGTAGCCTCAGTTTCCTGTTCTTAGCTGACAGGAGCGGCACCCGGTGTGTTCTTCTGCTGCTGTAGCCCATCCGCCTCAAGGTTGGCCGTGTTGTGCGTTCAGAGATGCTCTTCTGCAGACCTCGGTTGTAACGAGTGCTTATTTGAGTTACTGTTGCCTTTCCATCAGCTGGAACCAGTCTGGCCATTCTCCTCTGACCTCTGGCATCAACAAGGCATCTGCGCCCACAGAACTGCCCACAGCTGGATATTTCCTCTTGTTCAGACCATTCTCTGTAAACCCTAGAGATGGCTGTGCGTGAAAATGCCAGTAGATCAGCAGTTTCTGAAATACTCAGACCAGCCCGTCTGGCACCAACAACCATGCCACGTTCAAAGTCACTGAAACCCCCTTTCTTCCCCATTCTGATGCTCGCTGTGAACTGCAGCAGATCCTCTTCACCATGTCTACATGCCTAAATGCATTGAGTTGCTGCCATGTGATTGGCTGATTAGAAAGTTGCGTTAATGAGCAGTTGGACAGGTGTACCTAATAAAGTGGCTGGTACACACACACACACACACACACACACACACACACACATTCTCCAGTCTTTTCAGTCCTAAAGTGCTCAATGAGGAATTAAAGTGTGTTGACAGAAGTGTGTGCGTGTTTATTAGAGCGTGAACACTTACTGTTGTCTCCGAGCTGCAGGCTCATGTTTCTGCACTGCAGGACGTTTAATCGTCTCCCGTTAGTGGAGGCAAACGGAGAAAACACGTCTGCAGGAGCAAACTTTAGTTAGCATCTCCAACCAGCTTCATGTGTCCAAACACGCTTCTCTTACTTACATTTTTGTCTTATTTCTGGTCCAAATATCTCAAATATTCTCAAATAAAGAAGCATCTAGACAAGCAAAACATTGCCTTGTTTTAAGAAATAATGTGCCAAAATAATCCTAAAGCCAATTAATCTCACGTCGAAATGAAAAACTAGATTATTTCGCTTGCTTTACGGAGAAACTCGCTTAAATGTGGCATATAATATCGTAAAACAACACAATATATTTTCTTGTCTAAAAATTGCGTCATGGTTTAATAATTTGTAGATATTTGAACTAGAAACAAGTCAAAAACTCGAAGTAAGAGAAACATAAGCACTATATGCTGTCATGGCTTTGCGATCAGCAAATATAATGGAAGTCAATGGGGTAAAAACAGTCCCGAACATAATGAAAGGGTGGTCAATTTGAAGGGTTACGAATACATCAAACTATCAAAGTAATATTGTCTATTCTTAAATATTCTGAAATAAATTAAGACGTTACCCATGGTGACTTTAATGTAATACAGTTTGCTATATTGATTTCAGCCAAGCTTGGATTTTAGCCCGACATAAGACAAAGTTTGGGTCCTGCTTTACGTCAGCGTTCTCTCACCGCTGGTCTGCTCTCTGTATTTCTGCGTCTGCCGTTTCTCTTGGAGCACCAGGCCGAGGGCCGCCTGACAGATCACCTCTCCTGACGGACTCCGAGCGGCTGGGAACAGATGATCGTAGTGCTGCGGGATGAAGCTGGTGTGAACGTTTCCCGCCTCGAACTCTGGGTGTCCCGACAGACTCAGCAGGAAGTCGATGTTGGTGTTGAGACCCACGATCTGTCAGATACACAAATGACACAAATGTTATCCCAACATTTTACGAGGCGTTTATCTTTTTTTTTATTAACTGCTTTGCATTCAGTGTTCGGTGCTGACGTGTAGTGCGAAGGAGGAAGACAAGGTGAGGATCCAAACCCAGCAATAAACATAATATTTATGAAACAAAACAAAACTAGAACAAACTAGGGAACGTCATGGGACAGACAACGAGAGGGGAACACGAACTGAAACATACAGTCCAGGTAATCAAGTGAAACGCACTTGCAGCTGTGTGTGTGTGTCCGGATGACAGTCAGCTGGAGCAGGTGTAGATTGGTGCAACACATTCCGGTAGTGGTAGTTTGTCAAGTGTGCGCGGTTCACCAGTGATGTTACAATCAGTACATTCATTCATTTTCCTACAGCTTAATCCCTCACCACAGTGGAATGAACCACCAACTATTTCCAGCATGTGTTTTTTTTCACGCAGCGGATGCCCTTCTAGCTGCAACCCAGTACTGGGAAACACCCATACATTCTCATTCACAGCAAGGTTGTAATAGTTTTGGATTTTTCATTAGTTTTAGTTTCGGTTTCGTTTTGACTTTTTGTTTTCAATTTCAGTCAGTTTTAATTAGTGATTAGAGGGAGATTTACTAGTTTATTAGTTTCTATATTTTGAAATTGCCTAGTTTTAGTTCAGTTTTTATTGGTTTCAGTATTAGTTTTAATTAGGTGCTAGATTCAAAATCATTAGAATAAATATTGTATAACAAAAACTCAGCTAGACATTTGTTGAAACCTATATTCAGAGGACACATGACCACTACCACCTACCATCTACCCATCCTCAAATTTCAATACAACAGCCCACAAGATAGCAGCTTTGAGTACAATATGTGTGCAAGGCTGCTTCTGAGGTTATATACACAGTAGTGATGGAGAGTTCAGATATTTAACACGGATCTACCTGGCCGGCTCTATCTGGCAAATGGCAGCAGGACTACAGACTCTGAGGTGCCGTACAGGTCAAACACCTGCAGCGCCAGATTCATTTCTTACAGTACAAGACTTACAGTAATATTATGTTTAAATACATTTACAATGAGGAAAAGGAAGGAGGTTTTTGCAATAACTTTAGTTAGTTTTGTGTGTACACAATATAGTTTCAGTTCTAGTTTTAAAAAAACTCTTTTTTATTTTATTTCAGTTCACGACAATTATTTTACATTTTAGTTTTCGTTTATTCGTTCGTTTTCGTTAACTATAATAACCTTGATTCACACACACACACACACACACACACACACACACACACACACACACACACACGCACGCACACACGCACGCACACACGCACGCACACACGCACGCACACACGCACGCACACACGCACGCACGCACGCACGCACGCACGCACACACACACATAATACAATCTATACCTATACACACATGATACACTCCATACATATGCACACATATATATACACACACACACACACACACACACACACACACACACACACACACACACACACACACACACACACACACACACACACACACACACACACTCATACACTACGGCCAGTTTAGTCTATTCAATTCGCTTACCGTATGTTCACACCGAAGGCGTTGAAAGCATCAAAATTCGCTACACTGATCTCGTATTTAAAGGAGCCGCTGCAGCATTATCAGCAAATCACTGACATTCCCACATAAAACATGCTTTCTAGCGTCTGCTTTTATTAGACTCATTTAAAAATGGAAGATCGAGTTGTTTAAGTCGTCTATTATGTGTCCGTATGTCTGAAATATCCTGAAGCAGCGATACTGGTTTGCTGCATGAAATTCCTGCTTTTTTTAAAGAAAAAAAATATATAAAACACTATTGAACATTAGTAACTCGCCACTAACTTTTTTAATGTATGTCCCTGTAAGAAAACATTGTAAATAGCTGGAAATCTGGCAACCGCAATACTAAAACCCTTGGGAACAAGTATGGTCGCCGCCGGCTCCAATTGAAAATGAATGGCTTCTGGCTACTTTGACCCTCTCGCTGCTTTCAGTATGAACGTACGGTTATACCGCATGTGTTTGGACTGTGGGGGAAACCGGAGCACCCAGAGGAAACCCACACCAACACAGGGAGAACATGCAAACTCCACACAGAAATGCCAACTGACTCAGTCGGGACTCGAACCAGTGACCTTCAGATGTAAAGCGACAGTGCTAACCACTGCGCCACCGTGCCGCCCTCACATACACTACATTTGCCATTTAATTCAGTTTAACTTTCTAAAAAAAAATTTATTAAATTACTAAAATAAAAACGAATAAGGAATATAAATTAAAAAATGAGCTAAAACACAAACATCACAACACAGCTTATAGATGAACGTGTGCTCACGTTGTATTGTCGCAGGCAGTATCTGAGTTTCTTCAGCGCGGCTGAACGATCTTCACCCCAAACCACCAGTTTAGCGATCATCGGGTCGTAATGAGCGGAGACTTCATCACCTTATGGATGGACAGCAGACACACAATCAATAATCAATCACTCAAATCAAGAAAAAATATGTTATTTTAAAAGAATGTGTTAAAAAATGCCCCTAACAAATCCTCCTGCACCCTACGCTTTTTCTTCTGGGCTTATTGACCTTATTCTCCGTCTACAAGCGGACGCAGCCATTGGAATCTTTTTGGCTCGATACTTCCGGTCTCATTCACTTCTATTCATTTTTAGACGTTAAAAACTGATGCTTATGCTGCAAAATGATAAATATATAAATAAATACATACATAAATACATGCAAACAATCTTTTTACGTTTTCAGCCAGGAAAAATATATTATTGAGATAGATAAGCGATAAGACTCCGACTATTTCAGGATGGCACAAGATTTTAATGGAGCTAATTCCGCTGGAATATTTAACATGTTTAGTTAATGGACGGCCAGATCAGTTCCATAATGTTTGGAAGCCTTAAATTAGGCTGATCTGTCAACTATTCAGTGGAAAGGTTTTCCTCCCCAAGTACCTTAAGTGAGTGCATAGAATTTTAAATTTGTGTTGTGCTTTATCTATTTTATTTTAATTATCTTTTATTTATCTAATTCTTTCTTTATCTTTCATATATTCTGAATATGTTTTAAAAAATGTTTTTCATCTTTTTTTTGTGGCCTGTTATGTGTATTTTTGTTTTGTGGTTTGTTAAAGTAAAAAAAAAATGTTCAATAAAGATATTTAAAAACAAAATAAAATAAATAAAAAAAATTAATACATGCAAATAAATACATAAAACCTGTCCTAAACCACCGCAGTTAGCCTATGAATGTAGCTGTGTTGTTTGTATCCGTGCCTCACCTTCTCGGACCCCCGTTTCGATGCGAGTGTTCTGGTCTCCCGGTGGTGTGGACAGGTGTAGCAGGGGTCCTGCTCCGGGAAGAAAGTTGTTATTGGGGTCTTCAGCGTATATTCTGGCTTCGAATGAATGACCTCGCAGCTCGATCTGCTCCTGGGAGAGAGGCAACTTCTCGCCCGCAGCCACCTGACCACAAAAACAACACAACCATCACAAAACAATGAGCCCGTGAGCGACAAACCGGACCACAAAGACAAGTCTAAGGGATCTTGTTGAAAACTGTCCATTTCCACAGGTGCTTCTCTGCTGTTTTCATTACCAATAGACCCAAACAGGACAAAGCGTATCAAGTAAGCATCTTAGGTCACGTCCACACTAATATGCTTTAGTTTAAAACATCTATTTTATCTCTCCGTTTCAGCCCGTCCACACTGAGACAGCGTTTCTTAGGGAATGAAAACGTAGGGCTGGGTGATATTGCAAACAAATGATCACCATATCATGTTTCATATCATTCGGTATTGATCATTTCAGTGCTTCCCACACACAGGCTTTACTTGGGCGGGCCGCTCAGGTATATTATCGGCCGCCCAAGTATATTTAGTGACACACTTAATTTTTTTCCTATTATTATCATCCTCCCTGCTGAAAAAAAAAGCCTAGGCTGGTTGGCTGGTAGTTGACCAGCCTGGTTTTAGAGGGGTTTCCGCCATTTCCAGCCTGGTTTTAGCTGGAAAAAATATTAAAAAATCTTTTTAGATGGGGATGCTAGTGGCTGGGATGCACAAGAAAAGAAACCAAAAAGGCACTCTGGCGACCTTCTTACATCCTTTTTTTTATTTACAATCTCATCCCTCAATCTACTTGTTTTCGCATGTGTTGTTGGTAATCTGACCTAAAGTAGCAATGATGCAACCCAAAACTCACAGGTGAGTGAGTGTAGAGACCTGTGAGAGACACTTGCAGCCCAAGAGCGGTTACTCACAGAAGCTAAGCAAGGCTGAACCTGGTCAGTATCTAGATGGGAGACCACATGGGAAAACCAGGTTGCTGTAGGATGTGGTGTTAGTGAGGCAGGGGGCGCTCACCTGTGGTCTGTGTGAGTCCTAATCCCCCAGTATAGCGAAGGGGACTCTATACTGTCAGTGAGCGCCGTCTTTCTGATGAGACGTTAAACCGAGGTCCTGACTCTCTGTGGTTGTTAAATGTTTCATGGCACTTTTGGTAAAGAGTAGAGGTGTCCAGCCCTTACCCATCATGGCCTCCCAATCATCCCCATCCACTGAATTGGCTCTATCACTGTCTCTCCACTCCACCAATAGCTGGTGTGTGGTGAAGCACTGGCGCCGTTGTCCTGTGGCTGCCGTCGCATCATCCAAGTGGATGCTGCACAAAAGTGGATGCTTTTGTGTGTGTGTGTTTTACCCGCAGCTGCCACTCCACCAGGTCAGTTCCTGTGATCATCTCTGACACCGGATGCTCCACCTGCAGACGCGTGTTCATCTCCATGAAGTAGAAATTGTGCTGCGCGTCCATGATGAACTCCACAGTACCTGATGAACGGACAAACATCGGTCAT
>CAIGQQ010029979.1:118246-140962 GCA_903798035.1 Danio albolineatus | reverse complement strand
CCAGGCGTTGTATTTTAACGAACTCCTCCTAGGGATTTAATCAGATCAACACCAAAATTGGGTTTTATCATCTAAAGGCCTTGGCGATGCTAAATTGCGAAGATCTAGAGTTTTCATCGATGGGCGTGGCCGTGGCGGCCTCTCAAACTTTGAGCATTCGCCATGAAACAGGAAGTTGTTATAACTCAGGCATGCATTATCCGATCAGCCTCAAAACTCACACGTATGATAACAGTCCTGACCTGAACACGTTTCCACGCCAATATCCAGATACAGTTATAGCGCCACCTGCTGGCAACAGGAAGTGACTTGTTTTACAGCATAACAAACTCCTCCCACAAATTTTATCGTATCAGCACCAAATTAGTGTGGTGTTATCTGAAAGGTCTAGTGATGATTTATTGTGAAGATCTAGAGTTTTCACCGAGGGGCGTGTCCGTGGCAGACTGACAAACATCAACGCTTCGCCATGGAGGAGGAAGTACTTATAACTCAGCCACACAATGTCCGATCAGCCTGAAACTTCACATGTTGGATAAGATTCCTCTCCTGAAGACTTCTACATGCCAATAATGAGTCACAGTCATAGCGCCACCTGCTGACAAAAGGAAGTTTGGCTTATAACTCAGCCACACAATGTCCAACCCGCCTGAATCTTCACATGGTTGATAAAATCTCTTCTCCTGAAGGCATCTACATGCCAATTTTGAGTCAGTCATAGCGCCACCTACTGACAGAAAGAAGTTTGGCTTATAACTCAGCCGCACAATCTCTGATCTGCCTGAAACTTTACATGTTGGATAAGATTCCTCTCCTGAAGACATCTACATGGCAATGTTGAGTAACAGTATAGCGCCACCTGCTGACGGAAGGAAGTTTGGCTCATACCTCAGCTGCACAATCTCTTATCGACCTGAAACTTCACATGGTTGATAAAATTCCTCTCCTGAGGACATCTACTTGCCAATATTGAGTCAGTCATAGCGCCACCTACTGACAGAAGTAGGTTTGGCTTATAACTCAGCCACACAATGTCCGATCAGCCTGAAACTTCACAGGGTTGATGAGATTCCTCTCCTGAAGGCATCTACATACCAACACTGAGTCACAGTATAGCGCCACCTTCTGACAGAACAAAGTTTGGCTCATAACTCAGCCCCACGATGTCTGACCTGCCTGAAACTTATTAGGTTCGATGAGATTCCTCTCTTTAACACATCTACAAACCTATATTGAGTCCTAGGCATAGCGCCACCTGCTGACTGAAGGAACTTTGGCTTATAACTCAACGAAACAATGTCCGACCAGCCTGAAACTTCACATGTTTGATAAAATTCCTCTCCTGAAGACATCCACGTGCCAATAGGTAGTCACAGTCGTAGCGCCACCTGCTGACAGGAGGAAGTATGGCATAAATCTGTGATTTTCTCAGGTTTTTTGTATGTTTCGGCTTAAATTTATATCGTCCGCTGTTCACTGTCGTGGTGGGGCCACCGGGCGGCGGTGGGCCGGTGGTGCGAGGTCCCTTTCATCGCTGCTTGCAGCTTTAATTATTATTATAAATTTTTTTTTTTTTTTTTTTATTATTCTTCCGGGTAAATGATCGCGAATTTGAGGGTCTAAACGTGCCCGAAAACTCACAAAACTTTGCACACGCCCCAGAAGTGGCGAAAAATTTCGTTTTTTAGAGGTTTCGGAAGTAGGCGTGGCAAAATGACTCGACAGCGCCACCTATGCACTTCAGACGGACTAGCCCCCTAGCCAGGAATCACGCACACGCACGAAAATTGGCACACACCTCAAACATGCCAAACCGTACAAAAAAGTCTCTTGGAGCGAAATCTCAAACCCAACAGGAAGTCGGATATTTTTAACTTCCTTCGGCGAAAAAGTGGCGTTTTTGCCATTTCCAGGCGTTGTATTTTAACGAACTCCTCCTAGGGATTTAATCGGATCAACACCAAAATTGGGTTTTATTATCTAAAGGCCTTGGCGATGCTAAATTGCGAAGATCTAGAATTTTCATCGATGGGCGTGGCCGTGGCGGGCTCTCAAACTTTGAGCATTCGCCATGAAACAGGAAGTTGTTATAACTCAGGCATGCATTATCCGATCAGCCTCAAAACTCACACGTATGATAACAGTCCTGACCTGATCATGTTTACACACCAATATATAGATACAGTTACAGCGCAACCTGCTGGCAACAGGAAGTGACGTGTTTTACAGCACAACAAACTCCTCCCACAAATTTTAGCGTATCAGCACCAAATTAGTGTGGTGTTATCTGAAAGGTCTAGCGATGATATATTGTGAAGATCTAGAGTTTTCACCGATGGGCGTGTCCGTGGCGGACTGACAAACATCAACGCTTCGCCATGGAGGAGGAAGTACTTATAACTCAGCCAAACAATATCCGATCAGCCTGAAACTTCACATGGTTGATAAAATTCCCCTCCTGAAGGCATCTACATACCAACACTGAGTCACAGTATAGCGCCACCTGCTGACAGAACAAAGTTTGGCTCATAACTCAGCCCCACAATGTCTGACCTGCCTGAAACTTCCTAGGTTCGATGAGGTTCCTCTCCTGAACACATCTACAAACCTATATTGAGTCACAGGCATAGCGCCACCTGCTGACTGAAGGAACTTTGGCTTATAACTCAACGAAACAATGTCCGACCAGCCTGAAACTTCACATGTTTGATAAAATTCCTCTCCTGAAGACATCCACGTGCCAATAGGTAGTCACAGTCATAGCGCCACCTGCTGACAGGAGGAAGTTTGGCATAAATCTGTGATTTTCTCAGGTTTTTTGTATGTTTCGGCTTAAATTTATATCGTACGCTGTTCACTGTCGTGGTGGGGCCACCGGGCGGCGGTGGGCCGGTGGTGCGAGGTCCCTTTCATCGCTGCTTGCAGCTTTAATTATTATTATTATTATTCTTCCGGGTAAATGATCGCGATTTTGAGGGTCTAAACGTGCCCGAAAACTCACGAAACTTTGCACACGCCCCAGAAGTGGCGAAAAATTTCGTTTTTTAGAGGTGTCGGAAGTAGGCGTGGCAAAATGACTCGACAGCGCCACCTATGCACTTCAGACGGACTAGCCCCCGAGCCAGGAATCACGCACATGCACGAAAATCGGCACACACCTCAAACATGCCAAACCGTACAAAAAAGTCTCTTGGAGCGAAATCTCAAACCCAACAGGAAGTCGGATATTTTTAACTTCCTTCGGCGAAAAAGTGGCGATTTTGCCTATTCCAGGCGTTGTATTTTAACGAACTCCTCCTAGGGATTTAATCGGATCAACCCCAAAATTGGGTTTTATGATCTAAAGGCCTTGGCGATGCTAAATTGCGAAGATCTAGAGTTTTCATCAATGGGCGTGGCCGTGGCGGGCTCTCGAACTTTGAGCATTCGCCATGAAACAGGAAGTTGTTATAACTCAGGCATGCATTATCCGATCAGCCTCAAAACTCATACGTATGATAACAGTCCTGACCTGAACACGTTTTTACGCCAATATCCAGATACAGTTATAGCGCCACCTGCTGGCAACAGGAAGTGACGTGTTTTACAGCACAACAAACTCCTTCCACAAATTTTATCGTATCAGCTCCAAATAAGTGTGGTGTTATCTGAAAGCTCTAGCAATGATATATTGTGAAGATCTAGAGTTTTCACCGATGGGCGTGTCCGTGGCGGACTGACAAACATCAACGCTTCGCCATGGAGGAGGAAGTACTTATAACTCAGCCACACAATGTCCGATCGGCCTCAAACTTCACATGGTTGATAAAATTCCTCTCCTGAAGACATCTACTTGCCAATATTGAGTCAGTCATAGCGCCACCTACTGACAAAAGTAGGTTTGGCTTATAACTCAGCCGCACAATGTCCGGTCGGCCTGAAACTTCACAGGGTTGATGAGATTCATCTCCTAAAGACATCTACATACCAACACTGAGTCACAGTATAGCGCCACCTGCTGACAGAACAAAGTTTGGCTCATAACTCAGCCCCACGATGTCTGACCTGCCTGAAACTTATTAGGTTCGATGAGATTCCTCTCCTGAACACATCTACAAACCTTTATTGAGTCATAGGCATAGCGCCACCTGCTGACTGAAGGAAATTTGGCTTATAACTCAACAAAACAATGTCCGACCAGCCTGAAACTTAACATGTTTGATAAAATTCCTCTCCTGAAGACATCCACGTGCCAATAGGTAGTCACAGTGGTAGCGCCACCTGCTGACAGGAGGAAGTTTGGCATAAATCTGTGGTTTTCTCAGTTTTTTTTAATGTTTCGTCTTAAATTTTTATCGTCCACTGTTCACTGTCGTGGTGGGGCCACCGGGCGAAGGTGGGCCGGTGGTGCGAGGTCCCTTTCATCGCTGCTTGCAGCTTTAATTTTAATTAAATCTTTGTCCAGACTGTTCTGTAAAGGACTTAATTCATGGTTTAACTGAGAAACTCTTTGTGATGTGAACTGTGTATATGGAAGCATACGAGTAGCATAATTCATTTTGAAATATAACATGCAAAATGGCAATGCAATACGTTAGATGGCAATGTATTTCTGTATTTCAATTTGCATTTTCCAAGACATTTGTGCAATGTTTGCTGCAGAATGAAAATTAAAATTAAAACACATCATTTGAATTAGATCAGTTGAACACGGTTTTAATATGTAAATCGTATCCACATTTTAATGCTTTATAAGTTGCAAAATTAAATTGAAAATACAATACACAAACTTAATTTGGTGTGTATAAAGCAGAAACTTATATACAAGCAGAAACTTTTAACAAAATGATCATTTAAATGTTATTTGTCCTAAATGCATTTACACTCACATCTAGGAAACGCAAGATTACATTTTCAGCAAAACACCGTGGGATGTTTGTAGCAAAATTCCTTTTGAAATGTAGTACACAAAATGATAATGCAGTATGTTAAATGGCAATGTATTTCAGTTAGCATTTTCCAAGATGTATGTGCAATAATTGCTGCAAAATGAAAATGAAAAAACAAAGAATCAATTTTCATCTAATACATCGCGACGAATGAAAGCCGATGTGAAATTGAGGAGAGGGAAGTTTGGGGTTCTCTCCTAAGACTGCTGCCCATGTGACCCGGCCCCGGATAAGTAGATGAAAATGAGATGAGATGAATTGTTTCAACATTTGATGACACTGTGAGGACAGGGACTAAGCCAAAGGAAACGAATTAATGCGTCAACATTATTATTCTTCAACAATATTTAGTTTCGACTTTATTCTTACAAAAAAAACCCTCAAGAAATAGAAAAAAACTCTTTAATGATTCAGTGTAAATCGTTACAGATTCTTGTCAAACCAACATCAAGGCACCTCATTCACCAGAAATCACTGTTAACCAATGCTATTGTTAATATCGGTAACAGATATGGGACAGGCAACAAAACCAGAGAGCTGGTTTTGTTCAAACGTGTGTGGTTATTTGTGTTCTTCCACCAAAAAATGGTACCAAATAATTACTAAAGCAGGGGTGACCAACCCTGCTCCTGGAGATCGACCGTCCTGCAGATTCCACTTGCAACCCTTATCAAACACACCTGCCTGTAATTATCTAGTGCTGTTCAGGTCCTAATTAATTGGTTTAGATGTGTTTGATCAGGGTAGGAGCTGAACTCAGCAGGAAGGTCGATCTACAGTAGCAGGGTTGAGCATCCCTGCACTAAACTATCAGGGACTGAAATCCACACAAGGGAATTACAGGTGACTCCAAAAGCTTTTACATAATCAAGACGGTTTTAAGTTAGCTTCTTCAACCTCTAAAGCTCCACAGTAATGTGTAGTGCTTCACTATTTTACTGAATCTGAGTGTATTGCTCATGGAGTGTCTTTACTCTTCTCTAGCGGCCTCCTCTTCCTCCATCTCCACCAAAGCTGCATGTCTGCTGGCCTGGGATCCCTCTTTGAAGAACACCTTCTTGATGACGCCGGCTTTGGGTGCGCGGATGGTGTGCTGCGCAGAGAGAGAACGACCCGTGAGCTGCGATATGAAGACTATCAAGTGTACTGACTGAGAAAGAGACGGAGCCTCACCTCCATTTTCATGGCGATCATCACCATTAATGGATCTCCTTTCTGGACCGAGTCTCCAGCCTTGACTAACACCTACAGATGAAAAGCCAAGGGGGTGAACACTTTTGAACAGACTGAAGATGTGTGCATTTTTCTGATCTTTTCATTCGATGCCGTCCTTCAGAAGATAAAGAAGATGCTTAAATGTTTCCCAGGAATCACAGTAGGTTACATTTGCCCTGATCTTCAAAAGTTGAAGGCTCTTAACCTTGATCCCTTTCATTTCAGCAAAAATAAACAGCGTTTAGTACATTCTGAAAGGTGTAAACACACTTTAGATTCTCTCTGTATGTGTCACAGTTGTGTTTTCATGCTAACTAGTGTAAATACCTTTTCAATAGTGCCGGTCATGGGTGCAACAGCGCCACCCTGTGCACTGGAGCCACTGACACCTGCCAGAAACTTGGGCACTGGGACGTCCACTTGGGCACTTCCTTCCTGAAAGAAAACAACAATACGCACATTAGCTCCAAGACGACTGGATGTAAACGATGAAAGTGTGTGATTCACAGGGTGAAGGAGAGACAGAGAGAGTCCTCATCTGATGCCCAAACTATCACGCCACCCAAATATTGTACCCCAAATTTGAGCTCATTTACCCTGAATTCACCGAGTTCGACAATAACACACCACTCCAATATGTATTAGATGAAAAGCAGATTAGCAGATAGCATCTTACTAGCAGTATAATATATTAACTCCTAAACAGACGAGACCAATAAAAACATCAGTGATCCACTTGTGGAAACAACACACACATACATACACACTCTCGTACGCACACAGAGAAGGAAAAACAATGCTAAATACATATAAAGTAATCCTAAAATGTTGCCCGTTAAACAAACTGCTCATTTTTATCATGTCCTAAAGTGTTGATTGTTAAATATACTCTTAATTATTGTTTTTTCTTCACTAATACTGTCTCATATGTTCTATTTAATGTAAACACAGAGTACGTAACGTGTGTCATGCCAATACATTAACACTGAAATGAATTAAATGGAGCTTAATTGAGAGAGATTTTAATATATACATTTCCAGTAGAGCTGTGCAATTAATCGCAATCGCCAAAACAATCGTGATTTAAGCACATGCAATTTCTAAATCGCAAAGGCTGCAATTTTATCTATAAATTTATTTAGATTTTTGTTGACGTTCTTGTGCACATGATTTTAATATGTTAACCAATCAGAGCTGACGCAGCACACCGGGCGATTGCAGCTAAGCTGAGCGGGAGAAAGATGTTGACCAATCAGAGCGAATAGGTGGTTTTGATTTACTTGGGGTCCCTGCGAGGGGGGCAAAAAAATTGCTGATGTTGGAGCGTCTATTTTGGCTAAGCATAAATAGCACCCCTTGTTGGAATAAGCTACTTAAAGACAACATAACTAAAGAGCGCAACTGAGAGAGACAACATAACTAAAGAGCGCCTAATGACAGTATGGTGTCCACTTCACTACACTGGGGCGTTAGGACCCACACAGACTGCAGGTTGAGCACCCCCTGTTGGCCTTACTAACACCACTGCCAACCTAGCTTTCCCATGTGGTCTCCCATCCAGGCACTGACCGGGCGCAGCCCTGCTTAGCTTCAGTGAGTAACCGGTCTTGGGCTGAAAATAACTAAGATATTTAGTAAATTTCCAACTATAAATCTATCAAAACCTAATGTTTGATTAGTACTATGCATTGCACTTTATTCAGACCACTTTAAAAAGTCGTTTTATTTTCTTAATTTGATTTCCAAAATGTCATATTTTAGATTTATTATAACAATAAATGTAAATACCATAGACTGTAAAAGATATGGACGTAGTATCCGTGACGTCACCCATAAGTTTCTGAAGAACCCAAAAGAAGCTACTAGTAGCCGTGGCCAACCGTCGGCATTTTGTTCGCGCGTCAACGCATGCTGGCATTAAGCTTAGAAGGGCTTCTTATGGGAGAAACACATAATATTTCATAACCTGCAACTCGTTTGTGTTCTGACCACATGTGCTTGGTTGTACACTATATCAATAAAGTGTTTAGACTTATAAAAGCACTGTTGTAATACATTAAGCCACTTAACATCGTTCTTATGATGTTTTTCAGCAGGAAGAAAGTGTGAATTACATTCAAATACTTACAGTGTGTGTTAGTAAATGCAAGGCTATTTAGGAAATCCAGGCAGAACACTGTATGACAACGCTTCAGACGACTGTTTTATATTTAATTATACACTGTTTTGTATATAATTTCACTCAGCTGGGAAACGGAGGCCATGTGAATGGTTTGTGAGCACAGTTAAATGCACACAGCATGCCGTATCATCTGATATTTGTAGGAAATAATCCCAAACGGCAGGTGACTGTCTAAAGCCACATAAAACAACACAAAAATACGATGAAAATGCCGAGATCAGCGACTAATCAGCTGGAATCAGCTGAGGTGATGTGACGGCAACCAGCGAGACCTAGCTGTCGCTGAAGTGGTCACGCCCTTAATTATGCAGGCTTATATAAAGGAATATAAAGGAAATATAAAGGAAACGGATGAGTTGTAAATAAATTCACCCCCTCACAGTTGTCATGAAGGATAATATTAGTTGTATGAACCAAAATCATTCTTTGTACCAGGCTGTAAACGACTTTCTGCTGTGAAGTTGGCCATTTTAACAGTGGGCTCAGTAGAAATTTGCTCCATATGGAGCCAGGACTAGCAGAATTTTGATGAATTGCAGTTTCAGTTACTTCCGTATTGGCTTCCCAAGGGAGAGAGCGGGAGGTTCCCGATTGGTAAATACACATTACATGATCTTTACATCATTATAATGGTTTTTGGCATAAAAGAAAAAAAAATCAACCATTATTATAATTAATAATAGTGTATTTTTGGTTATTGCCACAAATACAGCTGTGCAACTTAGGACTGCTTTTATGCTCCAGGGTCACAAAAAATCTTTCAAAATGTGTCTCTAGATAAAAACCGGCGAGTTCATGAGTTTTACATTCGTGATAGTATTACGATTCTGTCATTTCAGAGCATCTCCTCCTTCGAGAGAAAGTGAAACCCACCATAGAAAAGAGGTGTACGGTGTTGTCCAGGATGACCAGCTTGGGTCGGGACAGAACTCCGTTGACGGAGCAGCACAGGTACGTCACGTCCCCCTCCAGCTGCAGCTCTCCTGATACAGCAAACACCCGACCGCCAGTCTAACACACACCACACAGACATGTTAAGGTCAATATTATATAATATTAGTTTCTGATTGTCTCCAGAACAAACCACTGTAATACAACGACTCACCTAATTACCCTAGTGAAGCCTTTAAATGTCACTGTAAGCTGAATACTAGTAAGAATATCTAGACTAATATTATTCACTGTCATCATGGCAAGAAAATCAGTTATTAGAGATGAGTTATTAAAACTATTATGATTAGAAATGTGCTGACAAATATCTTCTCTCCATTAAACAGAAACTGGAGGGGAAATATTCAGGAGAATAAGGCGAATTTTCAGAATTTGTGTATATTTAGTTCATGATAGTCCTTGAGCTTCTGCAGATATTCCTAAGACATCTTTCAGTTCATTAAGATATTTTACCTCCATGCTGTACGTGCCGTCAGGGTTGTAGGTAATCGATACAGCCACTTCTGCAAAATAAAGCACAAATTAGTTGAATATTATCCGGTTAAATATATACTTGTTCTTTAATCAGAAACATTTAGGTATGTCTTTGTGAATTGTGGGGACATTACATGGCATAATAGTTGTTATATTGTGCCAACTGTATTTTCTATCATCTAACAGGAAACTCAGCACTTTTGCTTAAAAAATAAACTAATTCTGTATGATTTATGACACTTTAAAAACATTTTATGTGTTACCTTCGCCTTACCTACACACACACTGACCGGCCAGTTTATTAGGTACACCTTATTAGTACCAGGTTGGACCTGCTTTTGCCTTCAGAACTGCCTTAATCCTTCATGGCAGAGATTCAACAAGCTACTGGAAATATTCCTCAGAGATTTTGCCCCATATTGACATGATCGCATCACACAGTTGCCAGATTTGTTGGCTGCACATCCAAGATGTGAATCTCCCGTTCCATCACATCCCAAAGGTTCTCTATTGGATTGAGATCTGGTGACTGGAGGACATTTGAGTACAGTGAACTCATTGTCATGTTCAAGAAATCAGTCTGAGATGATTCACGCTTTATGACATGGAGCGTTATCCTGCTGGAAGTAGCCATCAGAAGATGGGGACACTGTGGTCATAAAGGGATGGACATGGTCAGCAGCAATACTCAGGTAGGCTGCGGCGTTGACACGATGCTCAATCGCTACTAATGGACCCAAGAAAATCTCCCCCACACCATTACACCACCATCACCAGCCTGACCCGTTGATACAAGGCTGGATGATCCATGCTTTCATGTTGTTGAGGCCAAATTCTGCCCCGAGCATCCGAATGTGGAGCAGAAATGGAGCCTCATCAGACCAGGCGACGTTTCTCCAATCTTCTACTGTCCAGTGTTGGTGAGCCTGTGTGAATTGTAGCCTCAGTTTCCTGTTCTTAGCTGACAGGAGCGGCGCCCGGTGTGGTCTTCTGCTGCTGTAGCCCATCCGCCTCAAGGTTGGCCGTGTTGTGCGTTCAGAGATGCTCTTCTGCAGACCTCGGTTGTAACAAGTGCTTATTTGAAATGTACAATAAAATATGAATACAAATACAATAAAAATTAAGAAGAGAAAGAAAAAAGGGTATGCGACAATCACAGATAGCTTAAAAGATTCACTACTGATTTACTATTTTTAGTCCAAGTAACAGCTCAATATGATATTTCATATTTATCTTAAATAACAATAGATTGGGTTATCCTTTAGCCCATTTCTCTTCGTGTATATGGTGCTTTCCACATGTTTAGTGGGTGTTTTTTTAATGATTATTCATGAGATTCAGGAGATAAAAAAATACAAAGTACATTGGCTGCATTCTGAAAGAGAGAAACATAAGAAAACAAAGGATGGGGTGAGTAAATCACGATAGTATAGAAGTGTATAAAAATTAATAATTCAATTAAAAGTAACACGATCGTCTCACAGCAAGAAGGTCGCTGGTTCGAGTCTCAGCTGGGTCGGTTGGCATTTCTGTGTGGAGTTTGCATGTTCTCCCAGTGCTCGTGTGGGTTTCCTCCGGGTGCTCCAGTTTCCCCCACAAGACCAAAGACATGTGGTATAGGTGAATTGAGTAAGCTAAACTGTCCGTAATGTATGAGTGTGAATGAGTGTAAATGGATTTTTCCCAGTGATGGGTTGCAGCTGGAAGGGCATCCGCTGCATAAAACAAATGCTGGATAAGTTGGCGGTTCATTCCGCAGTGGCGACCCCGGATAAATAAAGGGACTAAGCTGAAAAGAATATGAATGAATGAATAACTAAAAGCATTACTATTTAAACCTAATCAGAGGCGATAGATAACAGCTCTTTATACAGTACCGATAATCTGACACACTTTTGTTACACAGGGAAAGAATTGAGGCATACTCAGTCAGAAGATGTCGAAAAGTAAGGATTACAGCCGTGCATTTTTGTTTATGAACTTTAAAATGAAAAAGTTTAAGTTAAATAAATTCTGAATAATATATAAAAAATAATAATAATTTATTTTAAAATTAAAAGATATTGCAATGGTCTGCTGGGTGTTTAGATAATGATACAAGCCAACCCAAAACTTCTGAGCAAATTCACAGACACACAAAAATAAATGTATTAAAGTTTCATCTTCATCAGTTGATCCACCAGTGACGTCGCACAACAATCCCCGCCCCCTCGGATAAAAATTGTGGGCGTTTCCCTGAGCGCATCGCTTCTGCTACAGACAGTAGGGGCTGTGCGGTTCATTTGAGGGAGTCGGTTCGCTCGAACGGTTCATTTCACTGAACTGATTCTCTAGAGATTAAATTGCTTCCAGAAGTCTTTCCCCCACATTTGAACTCAATCACAACTATATCTTTGAATTAAAAAGGACAAATTAACGAGCTTTCATTGAAGATATGTTGAGTAGTGTGTTTTATTGAGTATACATGTGGGTGTACCAGATTCTTTAACTAATTGTCTCATTGCTCAATCACAGAACTTTTATTTTATTTATTTACATGGATTTTTAATAATACAGAGTTATACATATACCCAGCAAGCATTTGTTTAAAAGAAGTTTAATAGATGTCAAATAGACGTCTAAACAGAGACTAGGCTTTGTTAAAACCAGACTAGATTCTGTCAGTGAACATCTAATAGATATCGAAGAAAAGCCCAAATTAGACAGTCATTAAATACAAAACTACATATGTGAAATCTGTATTTGATGAGTCTAGTTTTGGTCTATTCCTAGATGTCTATTGGACAAGGGCGAAGAATTGGCATGGACGGAGGGGACGTGTCCCCACCAATATCCACTAATTACTGAAATGTCCCAACCAATAATTTTATCGACTTCAAAATAAAGTAACACTCCGTTAACTCTTAACCTACACGTGCACCAAGTCAAGTTCGCTATGAGTTCAACGTAATACTATTAACCAAGGCATTGCAATTAATCAAAATTCAGTTTTGATTTTGGCCTCCATGAATCGGGATCAAAGCAGTTAAATTGCGACACACACCAATGTAATTCCTCTACATTCATTCCTCCTCAAAGCCCAACTACAGCAAAAACATGTAAATTAACTTTTGCAGCATGGGGCGTGGTTGTTAGTTGTATTATTGAGTGTTTATTTGATATTATTATTATTACTTTATTCATGTTTTTAAAAGCGCGAAACAGAATTTGTGCTGTTCAATGCATGCGCTCTAGGGATGTATGTCCCCACCAATGTCTAGTGCACCAATGTCTACGTCCTTGCTATTAGATTTTCACTGTACAGCTCAAATTTTGCTCAAATTTACCCTTGCTTTAGCCAAGCCATCGTTTAGATGTCTATTAGACGATTAAACACAAGATAGTTACAATACAGAGTTATACACAAAACAGTATACAAGAGACTCAACAACAAACATTAAATAGCCTTTATTAAGCACTTTAAGTATGTACATTAAGTATTTTTTTCAGCAGTTGAGATGCCTTAAGAGCAGGGTGCGAATTATACATTGACTTTCAGAGGGGTCAACTTTTTTGATAATGTTATTTTATTAAATACATCCTTCAGTGAATCAAATGTATGTATTTATTTAAATGACACCTATTTTAATAAAACATATGTAAGTTTTTAGTGTTTTGTGGGATATTTTTGTGTATTCTGACCTGTACAGGAACCTCTGTTTAGCGATTTCTATTAGCTAATAGTTGTTACCAGGGGCGCAATTTCCGGGGGGGACAGGGGGGACATGTCCCCCTTACGTTTTTAGATTTAAATTCCACTTCACTTCATGCTATAATTTCACCAGTTTTATTAAAAACAAGCTTAGAATTGTCCACCTGTCAGGTTTTGGACCATATAGGGCATGGGATGTGTGTTTGGATACAACTCAGTTTTTTGAACTTTGTTATTATTGTTTATTTATTTGTTTGCTGGAAATTACAACTGAAATAGAAATAGTTTTGAAACAAATCTTTGTGCTTAAACTAAATTAAACATTTAGGCTAATGGATGTCTTCAGTGGAGTGAGTACAGCACAGTTTCCTTATCCACAAAAGAGAGAAACAGAAAGTAAAGAGGCTGAATGGAGGAGGCTCGTTCTTTATCCTCGCGCTGCAGATGCTCTGTTTAACTGTTTTTTCGCTAGTGAAGCGTTCAGTTTTTACACTTACAAAGGTCGCTCTTTTTTTTTTTTACACTTTATGTAAAATCCAAATTTGTTCTTTTAATCTTAAAAACCATTAAATAAATTATTTAAATTATTTCCTAAAAATTATGTTTTTATTTTAATATTACAATGTGTATGTTATGATAAATTGTCAAATAAATTTAGGCTTTTCTGTACGCAGTTGCTCAACATTGCTATACGTTTCCACACCTATCACCAACACTCAGATTTGGTCCCCCCCACCTCTCAGACCAGAATTGCACCCCTGGTTGTTACTGTAGGTCAAACTATACAAACTGTGCATCCAAGTTTACTTTACTTATAGGCTATGTAGAAAGTGTCTTGTAAACACCTACCATGTCTATGGGTGTAGACTGATTGACGCAATTATGAATTCACAATGGTATAATCCGTTATAGAAGTGCTCAAATGTTTATTTACATGATCTATTATTTTAATTAGTAATATTAGTATTTAAGATACAGATCAGAGCAAACTATTTCTCACTATTTAGAGGGCAACCCCATTGTTTTGGCGTCCTTCAGGGGGGATCAAGCATTAATTAGGGGCCACAGTCCCGCACAATCCAACACAAACATATTTAGATCACTGAAAAAGAGCTTAAAGTTTGGTTCATTGGTACATTTAGTTTTGTAAATGTGGTACTTTCCAAATAACATAAGGATTCCAGCTATTTTGTCCATTTCCATAAATCCAAATTTACAGTGCATAAATAAATCCAGCCATTTTATCACTTATATTGATAAATGTACAGTACACTTCAAAAAGTCATAGAAAACCAAACGAGTTTAGTGTAATTGAAAAATAAAACGTCGGAACTTCGTCCCAGTTCTCTCAGAATCACTTTGTAAAAGTGAACCAAGAGAGTCGACTCACATGAACGATTCTTCTGCGAGTCGGACGTCAGGAATTTGGATAAACTTTGCAACATGGCGGCGGAGCACATCGGCGAGTTGGCAAGCATGGAAAACTCGAATCGAGGGGCTCGACCCGGTTTCTGCAGCGAGAAATACTCCCTGCTGGTGATCGTGGGACAGCCCGGGCCGGCGGGGTTCGTGGATTTACTGGTGTCGGAGATTGAGCGAGGTAAAGTTGTTGTTTTGCTGTCGGATGGCGAGTGAATGAGAGTCAGCGCGCGCTCCCTCGCCCATCACTCCCCGCGTGCACGTCGCCAAGAGAAAAATCGATGAAAACAGTAACAAACTATTTGAGTTAAAATAACTGTGGCGTCAGTGTATGATGACGTCACTCACGTTAGTCTCGTGATTTAAAAATATATATATCAATGTATATTTTTAAACAAGTATAATGAGGAAGAGCTGTGTTTTTAGTGTCATAAAGTTTTTATTGCCAGTCTTCAGACGTGTTTTGAGTGTAAAATGTGCTTGTGAACTAATGACAGCACGTCTTCTGTCCTAATATGAAAGCCTGAGTGATATTTCTGGGCGAGTGTTTTGCATAATTATCACTGACAGTCTCTTGAAAGCTGTCACATGTTATGAATGTAACCATATATCATCTCCAGAGAGTGGCTTTTGTTCATGTGACCTTGACCGCCTTTCGTTTTTGTCAGCTGAGTGGGAACTAATATGAGATGAATGCCCACTGAGGGCTCGTGTACAGATGTATCCACTGTTGGTGTGTGGCTCTCGGGTTTCGTGTCATAAAACCTCTATAAGAGCTCAAATGAGGAAGTTTTTCGAAGTTTTTGTTGGCCAAAGAGATCTCTCTGTGACATTTTAAAGGGGCAGTTCACCCAAAACTGAAAACTCTGTCAGTGTTTGCTTGTTAAAATCTGTTTCTTTCTTCAGCCGAACACAAAAGAGGATATTTGGAAAGATATTGAGAACCAGTTGAACTTTCATCCTTCTATGGAAGTCAATTGCTGTGTTCCAATTCTCACGCATTATTACGTCTAAAAAGGAGTAAAGTACTTACTTTTGAGTGTGTAACAGAATAGTATGCAAGCTTTGGGACATACTTCTTCAATAATGCACCTTTAAGTTGCTTAGTCCAAGCACATCTTGAAATATGAAATATATAATGGTAAATGTGATTTAAGTATTGTCTAGTTGCCTAGATATTAATTAATATCAAAGCCTCTCTACTTGATAGTTTGGTCTTGTTCGTCCGCCATGTTTGTAGTTTGTTTACAGTTTTTACCCCCGAGTTTGTAGTTCTAATTGAATTCACTCAATGTATTGTGGGTAGGATTGGGTATCGTTTGGGGTTATTTCGATATTGGTGCTAAATTGATACTTTTAAAATGGTACCGGGCCTGAGCTGAAAAATTATGGTGGAAAAACATTTTATTTGACAATTTAAAAAATAATTATAATAATAATTAATTGAACAATTGAATTAAAGTTTAAACTATACATCAATTAATATTTTGTTTATTTGAATTGAATTGCATTAATATAATTCTTTGGATCATTTGTTTGTTAGCATGAATGCAATTGCGCTATGCAATCAACATTACATTAGCTTACTACTAACCTGTCGAACGGCTGCCATCAAAAGCAGTGAACATCGTTTTTCTAGGTTTGGGGCTTGAGTTGTCACTGAGTATGTTTACATGGACACCAATACTTTATTACCGCGTCAAATACTGCATTCTTGCTTGGCATGCATGCAATGTTCCAGAATGAAAGTGAAACTGCCGAACTGCAGTTTAAGTTGAAATTACCCAATAAAAATTAACCAATAAAATTAAACAATAACTGTCTATTTGGTTTAATTTCTAAATGTTCGCATCACACAATCTGCAGCTTCATTCGCCATATTGGCTGCGTCTGAAACCGCCAACTACTCAGTATGTACTGCATTTGAATTTAAATGTTCTACTTGGCTGTTAGAAAATACGTTCTGTTCATAGCGCAGATAGCGCAGCGTGCATGTAATGCGCACTTCAGAATCTCGCCGGAAGTAGTAAGTCATCCTGGTACTTCTCGCATACTTATTTTCGAATTCTATGAATTCAGACAAATTACTCGACCCGCATACTGTTTTTCGCGTACTACATAGTATGGAAGTATGCGGTTTCGGACGTAGCCATTGACTGTTACACTTTTCCCTATTTAAAAGTATACAAGTGACACGTCTTTGGCTGAACTTTGCGCTTTACCTTCTATAAATTCCTAAGCAACACAAACAAACTCCTAACATCAACGACGGTGTTCGTATCCCTCAAAGATGTTGCGACCCCAGATTAATAAAGGGACTAAGCCGAAATGAAAATGCACGAATGAATGAATGTTGTGACACAACGCACACAACGCAAATGTCGTGCCTAGGGCTGGGTATCGTTCCAAAATTTTCGATACCGATACCAATACCGATACCCTGAATTCGATACCGATTCCAAACGATACTTTTTTCGATACTTTTATTTTAAGAAATATATTTTAACAAGATTACATAACACAATCTCAGAGAAACTTTGGTTTTATTTTTTTTCAGGATATTTGTGACACTTTTCACAGCAGGCTTATCTCTAAGACCAAAAAACAAAGAACAAAAGCACAAAATGAACACAGTGTAGTTAACACAATATATTAGTGCAAACAGTTTTAATAAAGTTCAAGCAGTTTTAAGTCAATCAATTTTAAGTATTTGTGAGGCTTACTGCTGCTTAAAGGTTTAGTTCACCCAAAAAATGAAATTCTGTCATTAATTATCTACAAATTAAGATAGTTTTAAGAGCTTTCTGATCCTCACATCGTTGAATATTTATTGAAATTATTTTTGTTTACTTTGCGCACAGAAGTATTCTTACAGCTTCATATAATTATGATTGAACCACTTTTATCACATGGACTTATTTAGACTATGTTTTTGGTTCCTTTCTGGACATTGAAAAATGCATATTCAGTAAATCTATGGGAGGATCAGAAAGCTCTTGAATTAAATCCAAATGATCTTTATTTGTGTTCTGAAGGTAAACAAAGATCTTATGGGTTTGGAACAACATTAGGGTGGACATTTAAATAAGACAAGTTTAATGCAAACTTCATCATTTACTGTTAACCTCAAAGCATTTTAGTATTGTATGTCTGTTTACATTTGGGAGCCCCAGCCATCGCGCAGTTATCCTCATCAGTCACGGAGGACGCTTGTGCTGGGCACATTGTTGAAGTCAGGAAAATACTGAGGATGATGATGATGATGATGATGACGATGATGACTGCGCTGGCGTGATCTTGCAGTCAAACACGGAGCAACTTTCTGCTCGTAAATTAATTCCGTGTACTGCGAGGTGTTTTAACCTGGCGCATACATTTATACATGTGACAGCATTCACGAGTTGTGCTTGTTTTTCCCCTTTAAGAGAGCGGAAAGTGACGGGGTGTGTTTCCCCTTTAAGAGTGTGTTTCCCCTTTAAGCGTTTGTGTCGAGGAGGAAAATAAAGCGATCGGTTTATAAAGTTTTCATCCCGCGTTTGATGTCTCTTCTTTTAATTTTCTTCGCTTAAACGGCCACATTATCATATTAGACGTGTTGCCAGTCTTGGTCGTGATAACTTTTTTACAGATATTGCATCGCACGCTGTTGCCGCCAATCTTTGCATAATGTAGCCAAACTTTTGATCACCTAAACATTGTTTGCGTTGAGTTTATGATATGCTTTAAAGTGTAGTGTACGCATTACAGCCTCACATTTGACAAGCTCTGGGCGAGTGGGCGTAATACTGCCGTAAACTATTGATTTTCAAGACAGCCTCGCAGCAGGCTGATTCAGGCTCATCACCAGCATTTGATCCGGGCATATGTTAAGGGATGCCGCAGGTTTTCTAGCTCACTGACGTTGACAAGATTATACCCTTGGGTATCGAAATTTGGTACCGAACGAAAATGATTTTTTCGATACTCGATAGTATCGAGACGATTCGGTCGGTGCTTTAAAAGTATCGAACTCGATACCCAGCCCTAGTCGTGCCACAACGCACACCTATCTATGCCTTTGATGTACCAGCACCAGTGGCACTGAAATCAGGCACCAAAACTCATATGCTGAATTCATATGCATGGTCCGGTGCATACCGGTTATGTAGTTACTGGTACTAAATTGGCTCCGGGTTTCATTACCCAACTCTAATTGTGGGCAATGTTAGTGGTTAGATTTCTATTGAAAATAATAGACCATCCAGGAACATTTGGTGTACTTTTATCAACATACTACGCTTTGGGACGCACTAATCCTACTATTTAGCGCGCATCGTATATGAGTTGGGACACAGTGATTGACTCCCATAGTGTTTGTTTTTTCCCTTTCAGATTTCGTCTTTTGTGTTCAGTAGAAGAAAAGAAACTCAAACAGGTTTAAAACCCCTTGAGGCAGAGTAAATACTGGGTACATTTTACATTTTGTGTGAACTGACCCTTGAAGTCCGACGTTCGTGTTGATTCGGTGTCTTGGCTCTCTTTCGCCAACACATATAGTCAAAGTTCATTCATTCATTCATTTTCCTTCAGCTAAGTTCCTCATTTATCAGGTGTTGCCACAGTGGAATGAACCGCCAACTATTCCAGTATATGTTTTATGCAGCGTATTCCCTTCCAGCTGCAACCCTGTAATGGAAAACACCCATATATTAACATTCACACACACACACTCAGACACTGTCGTTAACCCAAATCTCACAGCGCTATTGATTCTTCAGTGTGTTTGTGAGATTTTGAGGGAGTGTTAATATTGATCAAATGTCAATTTTTGCGTGAACTATCCCTTTAAGTCCACCCTTGATCTTGATTCAGTGTCTTTGCTCTTCGCCAACACATATACTCTCACATAGTAGTAAATGGTTATTGATTTCTCAGTGTTTTTGTGAGACCTCGGCCACCTGGATGGCACAGACCCATAAGAGCAGACAGCCGGCTCTGCAGAATATAAATAATGCAGCTCATTTACTTCAGCATGGCCAACTGCTGGAAATCTGTCCCGGACTGCTCTCCTCAAATCTCAGGAAGATAAAGCACACTCATTCGGCCGCTGAAGTGCGTCACCGACTCGCTTTCTCTGTTGAAAGAAGCAAAGCAGTGCTTTTGTCGATAGACGGCTGGGTAATATATAGCTGATAATCTGTTTGCAGACCTTCCTTCCTCATTGTGCCGGTTCAGAGTTCATCTTGAACACGTCTGAGGTGCGTCTGCTCTGCTGACAGACAGACAGAGGGAACCGGACTATGCAGTTTAGCTGGTCTTTCTCTCTTTCTAGAGGGGTTTGAACTTTTTAAAGGGGCAGTTCACTCAAAAATGAATATGTGCTCTTGTAAATCTGCTTAATTTTCTTTCATTTGTCTTTTTCTTTCTCAGAGGATGTGTTTGTTTTTAATTCATACATTTTATTTTATTTTGAGGGGATAATGGGGAAAAAAGAAAACTAAGACAGCTTGAAACTTTTCTTATTCTGCATTATGCATCTATCCATCTATCCATATTCATATCTATCTTCATATCTATCCATCTTCATATCTATGTCTATCTTCAAATCTTTCTATCCATCTTCATATTGATTGATCTATCTTTATATCCATCCATCTATCTGTCTGTCTGTCTGTCTGTCTGTCCATCTATCTTTCCATCTATCTTATCCATCCATCCATCCATCCATCCATCTATCTATCTTCCTTTATCCATCCATCTTCATATCTATTTGTCTATCTTCATATACATCCATCTTCATATCTATTGTCATATCTATCCATCTATCTTCATATATATCCATCTGTCTTCATATCCATCCATCCATCTATCTTCATATCTATGTCCATCTTTAAATCTATCTATCATTTTCATATTGATTGTCATATCTGTCTTCATATCCATCCATATCTTCATATCCATCCTTCTATCTGTCTGTCCGTCTATATTTCCATCTATCTTGTCCATCCATCCATCCATCCATCCATCCATCCATCCATCCATCCATCCATCTATCCATCCATCCACCTACCCATCTATCTTCATATCTATTTGTCTATCTTCATGTCCATCCATCCATCCAACTAGCCATCCATCTATTTTCATAATTATTTATTCATCCATCTGTCCATCCATCCATTTTCATAAGTATCCATCTATCCACCCTTCATATCCATCCTTCTATCTGTCTGTCCATCTATATTTCCATCTATCTTGTCCATCCTTCCATCCATCCATCCATCCACCTACCCATCCATCCATCCATCCATCCATCCATCCATCTATCTTCATATCTATTTCTCTATCTTCATGTCCATCCATCCAGCCATTCATCCAGCCATCCATCTATTTTCATAATTATTTGTTCATCCATCTGTCCATCTATCCATTTTCATAAGTATCCATTTATCCACCCATCCATCTATTTATGATCCAACTCTTCATCCATCCATCCGTCCATCCATCCATCCATATCTGTCTGTCCATCTATCTTATCCATCCATCATATCTATTCATCTATCTTCATATCTCTCCATCCATCTATTTTCGTAATTATTTATTCATCCATCGATCTGTCCATCCATGTGTTTATAATTATTCATCTATCCACCCATCCGTCTGTCCATCCATCCATCCATCCATACATCTTCATATCTATTTGTCTACCTTCTTTTCCATCCATCCATCCATGTTCATAATTATTTATCTATCCACCCATCTGTCCATCTATGATCCAACTCTTCGCCCATCCAGAGTTTCCTTCATCTGTTGAACACTAAAGAAGATAATTTGAAGAATGCTGACAACCTCTAACCATTGACTTGAATAGAAAAACAAATACCACAGAGGTCAATGGTTAAAACTGTTCAGCTTTCTTTAAAATATCTTTTCTTGTGTTCAACAGATGAAAGAAACTCAAACAGGTTTTGAACAAGTGAAGGGAGAGTGAATGAATGATGGCAGTTTTTATTCATTCTTCCTGAGTGAACTCTCCCTTTAACAGCAGAGAGATGCTTCTTTTATCATCCGCTTTCCTTTGATTTGCAGTCTCTTTATCTGTGACTGTACACAAGGGCCGTGTGACTGACACACACACACACACACACACACACACACATCCTCTTTGTGTCTGTTGCCTGTGTTTCCTTCCCTTCCTGGTCAGACGGAGCCGCTTCCACCTCTGATGTGGCAGAAATGCCATTTGTTCTGTTTTAAATGCCGTCAGCACTTTTACACAGGAACTGAATCACTGTAATTTACACTTTATGATGCTCCTTCTCGATCAGCCGTGGAGTGGTTTTCCTCAGTTTGACATTTGTTGAGGCTTAAAGCTGCTGTATGTGAGTGTTTGACTCTTCTAACGCATAAAAATTATAATATGTTGCCAGATATTTAAGAAACATGCTAAGTAAACATACTTTAACAATGTGTCATGTCGGAATATGTCTTTGTTTCTCTATAACCAGCTCACTGCCAGTTTACGCAGGTATATTTCAGCTCTGGGTTGCCAGTTGGTGAAAAACGGTGTATTTCGGTCTTGAAAGCTACTTCATTGATACATGTGACCTCGAAAAGAAAATAGACGCAGATTCAGTTATAAAATCCACATGAGGTGTTTTTATTTGCATTTAATCGAAGTATTGCAAACGTAAACATTAGCGGAGTAGCTTTCAGTGTACGGCTTGATCGCTTGTGATATATTTGTTGTCAATCTGGCAACTTGACTATGTGTCGAGTCTCATCGGAGCGGGCGCTAGGTAAAAACATTCTCTCCAATGTCTTGAATTTGGACTGCAATACCTAGTTCAACCACTAGTTGTGACGGCATCTTCAATGTA
>CAIGQQ010029979.1:75338-118236 GCA_903798035.1 Danio albolineatus | reverse complement strand
CTGCAATACCTAGTTCAACCACTAGTTGTGACGGCATCTTCAATGTATGCACCTCCAGCTAATGTGAGACCTAGAGGACAGTAGCAGCCTCGGATATGAGACGCAGATTCAGTTAAAATCCACAAGAGGTATTTTTTATTTGCTAATAATCTAAATGTCGCAAACGTAAACATTAGCGGAATAGCTAACAGTGTACGGCTTGATCGTCAGGCATGCTTGTGATATATTTGTTGTCATTCTGGCAACTTGACTGTGTTGAGTCTCATCGGAGTCCGGGCTGAGTAAAAACAGTGTCTCCAATGTTTTGAATTTAGACTGCAATACCTAGTTCAACCACTAGTCGTGAAGACATCTTCAATATATGCACTTTAGTGTATGCAGCTGAAAATGTGACACCTAGAGGACAGTAGCAGCCTCGGATAGGAGAAAATATTTTGAATAATGGGTTACCAAATCGCAAAGCCAAGTGGATAACCAAAATGCTACTTTTGGAAACAATGACATCACTGGTACCACATGAACAGGAGGAGGAAGAATTTCGCTATTCTCTCATGATTCAAATCTGAGCTTAGTTTTTACCAGCAGTTTCTTCTGAAGACACAAGTCTGTTGGCTAAACAGACATGAATTATGCAACAAACTGTGGCTTGTTTTTTTTTAGAGAAGAGCTCTGCTATTAGCATGTTAGCAAATACAAAGCAGCTAAAAACTCTCAAAGCAACTTTGCAATTGCATGTCAACAACCTAATTTGGCCATAAGATAAGCAAAAATGTGATTGCTAATGACTGCAGCCCCATCGACATCCTCTGCCAATGCATTGATGAAATCAACAATTAGATTAGAGAATTAGGAAAGATTATTCAGTTACACAATAGAGAAAACTGAAGTCATTGCATTTGGGAACATAGATGAGGTTCTCAAGGGCCAAATCCCAATTCTGTTTTTATACCCCGACCCTTTCTCCTTGGCCCTTGAAACAGAGTGTGAAGGGGAAGGGCTTCAAATTGTACCCCTATGAAATGGGACAGCACTTCCAACACCTGCACACGTCATCATATGTCATCTCGATCTCTTGCTTCATATGAGATCAGACGATCACGACTGCTGGAGTTACTCCAGTTGTGTTATTGTTTGGTGTTTATCTTCAGGAAATAACTGAAGGCGTATATTATGTTATCATAACCATCTAATGTGGCGATAAGATCGTAACTGTACTGTGTGTTTACACAGTGGCCATATTTATCTGTGTAAACACACAAAAACAACATTAACATTATAGCAGACACTGTAAAAGCCCATTCCCAGACACTAGACATTACTGACAGGGTATTCCAGTGTCATCGAGTGTCAGAATGTTGTGGGACTGCTGTACAGGAGTTATTGTTAGCAATTATAGAATTAGCGGTTTTTATTTTAGCAATTTTTTTAAAGCATGACGGTAAAACCTAAACATGGTTATAAATGTGTTAAAACATATGCTTGTTTGTTGTAAATATTCATAATAATGACAAAAAATACTAATTTGTGTGTCTCCTGACTTCCGTGTAGCTGGTGTAGTCTGGGAAATTTTCTTACCCCTTGGTTTCGAGTGTGGTCCTGAAAAATCTATGTTTAAAGGGGTATCTACCCCCTCCACTTAGCCCTACGCCAAGCTAAAGAGAATTGGGACACCCCTACCCCTTCATACACAAAATGAGGGGTAAGGGGAAGGGCTAAGGGGTAGAATTGGGATTGGGCCAAGGTGAATGTGTACCTGGGCTCTAAGTATCAAACTACAAAAAATAAGGTCAAGGATCTTGGTGTGACTCTGGAGTCAGATCTGAGCTTCAGTAGTCATGTCAAAGCAGTCAGTAAATCAGCATACTACCATCTCGAAAACATTGCAATAATTAGATGCTTTGTTTTCAGTGAGGACTTCGAGGAACTTGTTGATACTTTTATCAGCAGCAGGGCGGATTACTGTAGTGGCCTCCTCACGTGCCTTCTCAACGAGACTCTCAGTTACATTCAGAATAGATTTAAAGTATTATTACTGGTCTATAAATCACTGAATGGCCTAGGAGCTCAATACATTACAGATATGCTCACATCAACACATCACTCAGATCTTTAGGATCAACTCCAAGAGTTCAGTCAAAGCAGGGTGAATCGACCTTCAGCTACTAACAGCGCCCCCCGCTGCTGGAATCAGCTTCCAGAAACGATCAGATGTGCTCCAACATTAGGCCCATTCACATCAAGACTAAACACACATGAGTTTAGCTGTGCCTTTACTGAATGAGCACTGTGCTACGGCCCACAGATCACACTTGTATCTTTCTTTATCTTTTTAAAATTCATTTATAACCCGTTTCAACACCTTTTAATCTGTTTTTTTAATAATTCTTACTCTTTGTTTTTATTTTCTTTTACTTGTTTCTTTTATTCCTGTTAATGTAAAGCACTTTGAATTGTCTTTGTGTATGTGCTATATGTTTAAACTTGCCTTGATGGTCGAGCAGTGTTGAGAATTTGGTTGAAACCTATAAAATTGGTGTATTTCACTGAACTTGAGCTGTCGTTTTGAGGAGAAACATGAAGTTATTGCTGTGGAAGGGTTTTTCTTTTTTAGCAAGGCAGCGGTAAAACAAGGTCGTCTTATTTTGGCTCTCTAAAAAAAAAACTTTTCAGTTTCTGTCCATTTTGGAGTTATTTAAGTCTGAGAGAACAAAAAAAACTTGACTTCAGCTTCTTATATGGTCGTCTGAAAAGAAAGCCACGTGGACTCTTGTTTTTTTTCTCTCACACAGACCCTGAAATATGCGGTTTGCATGCTCATTTATTTGGAAAAATCTCCAGGCGGATTATAAATGCAGGTTCTGGGTCTGGTGTTTGTTAGTGAGAGAGCTGTATGTCAGTGTCTCCTTCTTCCTCTGTGGTCAGTGAATGTGCTGCATGAATAATTGACCTTTGCTTGTTGACTGCAGTCTGGTCTATCTGTGTGTAGGTTTACGCTCATGGGACGTGGACTCGAGCGTCTGCAACATCGATGAACAGCTCAAACTCTTCATTTCAAGACACTCGGCTTTCTTCTCTGAAGACCTCAAAGGTAAGAAACGGAAAGCGTCTGACTTCTTATTATGTGTCGGACTGAATCATGAGCCCCGGTTGATGTTTTCCCCAATTCATGTTTAACAGCGAAGATTTGTTCAACACATTTCTAATCATAATAGTTTTAATAACTCATCTCTAATAACTGATTTTTGTTATCTTTGCCATGATGACAGTGAATAATATTAGACTAGATATTCTTCAAGATACTAGTATTCAGCTTAAAGTGACATTTAAAGGCTTAACTAGGTTAATTCGGGTAATTGGAGTAATTAAGCAAGTAATTGTATAATAAACATCGCTTAAGGGGATAATAATATTGACATTTCAATGTTTTAAAAGCAGTTAAGAACGGCTTTTATTCTAGCTGAAATAAAACAAATAAGACTTTATCCAGAATGTAGGAGCCATACATTGTATATTGGCGAATGGCCACAAGGTGTCAGTAGAACATTATATAACTGTGGCTTCACTGCATGGAGAGAGTGAGCGTTGGTAGGAAGCACACAGTCTTTGACCGTAACTCAGCGTAACGTTACGAAACTTAAGCTAGAGAGAGTAGTGTAATATAGATGAATAGAGTTCTGTTGATTGGAAAATAAAGACGTTTTTATTTGCAACTATTTTGCCTATGGACTCTGACTTTTACGCGTGCAAAACTTGCTTGCTCTACCAACAATAGCGTCATTGGAACGCCGCTAAATAGAAGAAAGAATATTAGAGGAAATACTGTGGAAAAATTCCTGAATCTGTTCAACATCATTTGGGAAATATTTGGAAAAAAAACTAAATTCGCAGGTCATTCGAATGATTTTGACGTCAACTGTATATGTATATTTAATAAATTTATTTTATTTTTACAAGTGAACACAATTTCTTATGATTTGTCCAGACGCGCATGAAGCGTTACGCTAGAACTGGGCGATTTGGCCTAAAATCTAAATCTCGATTAATTGAACATTTTAACTTGATTACGATTAATTATTTTTGGATTGTGCTTAGACAAGCTTTTCGGGAACACTTTATTTCGATGGTCCGTTTGAGTATCAGTAGACTGACTACTTAATATCTGCTGATACTGACATTCAACAGACATTTAACTGACTATAAGTGACTTTGCAAGTGCATGTCAACTTACACTAACCCCAACCCCAACCTAACAGTCTACTTATAATCTAATGAGAATTAGTTGCAATGTCACTTAAATTCAACAAATGGACCATCAAAATAAAGCGTGACCAGCTTTTCTTTGGGAGAAACACTTAATACTTCATTACCTGCGACTCGTTTGTGTTCTGACCATATGTGCTTGGTTGTAAACTATATCAATAAAGTGTTTAGACTTTTAAAAACACTGTTGTAATACATCGCAAAGTACTTCAGATATAGTCTGTGTTAGTAAATGCGAGGCTATTTATTAAATCCATGCAAATGACAACACTTCAGACGACTGTTCTAGAGCCTACAGCTAATCAATCTTTCAGATTCTGGAGTGCATTACAGCTCTAAAGAACATTATAATTGTTAAATGATCTTAAATTAAACAAATACATTCATAGATGTGGCATATAAGTGTATAATTTCACTCAGCTGGAAAATGGAGGCCACGTGAATGGTTAGTGAGCACAATTAAGTACACGCAGCATGCCATATCATCTGATAATTGTAGGAAATAATCCCAAAAGGCGGTTGACTGTGTAAAGCCACATAAAACAACACAAAAAATATGATGTATATGCTGAGTTTAGCAGCTAATCAGCTGAAATCAGCTGAGCTGAAGTGACAGCAACCAGCGAGACCTAGCTGTCGCTGAAGTGGCCACGCCCTTAATTATGCAGACTTAATAGAAACGAAACGGATGAGTTATAAACAATTCACCCCCTCACAGTTGTCATGAAGGGTAATACTAGCTATATGAATAAAATCATTCTTTGTACCAGGCTGTAAACACACAATAGCATTGGGCTCTTTAGTAATGTGCTCTATGCAGCCAGGACTTGCAGAATATCGATGAACTGCAGTTTCAGTTACTTCCATATTACCTTCCCGAGGGAGAGCGGGAGGTTGCCGCTTGGTTATTACGCACTGATGTCATTTATCTCATATTCAATATGTCACGGCAGAATACTATGGCGACGCTACCAAGTAATTAAAACGCTCCAGCTACTTAAAAGAAAACAGAAAACTCTAGAATAAAGGGGATACTGATCTTTCTTGGAAACTCTACTCACTAGACAATATTAGTTTGGAATATTCCACAGCCAAAATAAATGGGGCCAGCAAGAAAACTGCACAATTCTGGTCAAACATGAGAGAGAGAGGGCGTATCAGACATGTTTCAATCCTGATCTTGTACATATTATTTCTATTTTTATCATAATTTAACTTTCTGTTGGGTGGATCTCGGGCTTGTATTAATCTAGTCTATACTCCCGAGTCTAAAATGTTCAATACATAAAGAATAGAATAGATTTATGAAACAGATTTGAGCTTGTTTTGATCTATCATGAATCAGCAAAAATGGGAAAAGCCACATGATTGTGCACAAAAAAAGTCCCTGCCTGTCAGACTGAAGAGAACTGTAGATAAACAACAGCTGACCCAACAGCTGAAACTACCCCGATATAAACCATTTTCAGCATTTGCTGCCTGAGGAGATGCTGTCTTCTGTATTGTTGGGCCTGAATGATTTATCTCGAAGACACTGTTTAGTTTTAGCCAGGGTTTTAGGAGTGCCACAGTATATATTAATACCGTGACAAACTGTCAACCATAACATAAATATATATAGATATATTGATATTTTTTATTCCATGTATATGGCAACACACCGTGCATCCGGAAAGTGTTTATAGCGCTTCACTTTTTGCACATTTTGTTATGTTGCATCCTTATTCCAAAATGGATTAAATTCATTTATTTCCTCAATTCACCTGTGGTAAATTCAGCTGATTGGACATGATCTATAAAGGCATACACCTGTCTATATAAGGTCCCAGGGTTGACAGTGCATGTCACAGCACAAACCGAGCATGAAGGAATTGTCTGTAGACCTCATAGACAGGATTGTCTCGAGGCACAAGGCTGGGGAAGGTGACAGAAACATTTCTGCTGCTCTGAAAGCTCCAGTGAGCACAGCGGCCTCCATCATGCGTAAGAGGAAGATGATGAACCACCAGGACTCTTCCTAGAGCTGGCCGGCCATCTAAGCTGAGTGATCGGGGGAGAAGAGCCTTAGTCAGGGAGGTGATCAATAACCCGATGGTCACTCTGTCTGAGCTCCAGCGTTCTTCTGTGGAGAGAGGAGAACCTTACAGAAGGACAACCATCTGTGCAGCAATCCACCCATCAGGCCTGTATGGTAGAGCGGCCAGACGGAAGCCTCTCCTCAGCCTGGAGTCTGCCAAAAGGCCTCTGAAGGACTCTCAGGCCATAATAAACTAAACTCTTTGGCCTGATGAGACTCAAACTGAACTCTCTAGAGCAGTGGTCCTCAAACTTTTTTCACCAAGTACCACCTCAGAAAAAAATTGTCTCTCCAAGTACCACCATAATGACCAGTATTGAAATATAGTAGCATAGTAGGCGTAATTGAGCAGCTACAGCCCTGCACAATTAAAAATGTCTCAGATTAATTCTTAATATTGTGAATATTTATTATTATTATTATTTATCAGCCACTTTAAACATTCTAAATAGTTTGAACAGAGAAATTAGATTACTGCGCAGTAAAGTAGGCTCTGTGTGTCAGAAAAGCAAGTGATTAAACTATACCTGTCAACATTGGGATATAGAAATAGGGGATACACCCCCAACAACCCTTACAAATGCAGATAGGAAAATAGCTTCAAATGAAAAAATACATATCAAATATTAGAAAATGGAAAATAAAAGGTTTAGCCTAATAAAAGCACTGATCACATCTGTGTTATCGACCACATGGAAGGGTTAAAAGTGTGTTCATTTTTTTAACTTTAATTACTCAGCGATTCCTCCACGTACCACTAGAAGTATGCCTGCGTACCACTACTGGTACATGTACCACAGTTTGAGAACCACTGCTCTAGAGTGAACGCCAGGCGTTACGTGTGGAGAAAGCCAGGCACTGCTCATCACCAAGCTAACACCATCCCTACAGTGAAGCATGGTGGTGGCAGCATCATGCTGTGGGGATGTTCTTCAGCAGCAGGAACTGGAAGACGAGTCAGGATAGAGGGAAAGATGAACGCAGTGATGCACAGAGACATCCTTAATGAAGACCTGCTTCAGAGTGCTCTTGACCTCAGACTGCGGTCATCTTACAGCAGGATAATGACCCAAAGCACACCGCCAAAACATTAAAGGAATGGCTTTACAACAACTCGTGAATGTCCTGGAGTGGCCCAGCCAGAGCCTGGACCTAAATCCTATTAGACATCTCTGGAGAGATCAGAAAATGAATACCTTCCGGATGCACTGTTGGTGCAATAAATTGGATTAGATTCCAATGATTAAAGAAAAACATTAATCAGCAAAAAATTATTATTGCATCAAATCCCGCCCCTTTTCTAGAAGTACGCAGTCGTTCCACTGCAAAGCTCAGTTTCACATGAAAATGAATAAAAGCCTGTTCTGTAACGTGACTTTTGCAGCATAGGACATGCTTCGTTTGTTGATGTGCATCTCCAAAACTTTTCGGTCCTCATATGGCCCACTCATAATTGTTTTAAATATTCATGATTACAATTATGACCAAAATAATCATGATTATGACTTCTGAATCAAGCAACCCTACATGTAAATAGGTGGGTGTGGCTCACTAGCATTCAGTGTGCTGACTGGAGCATTGATGGTAAGGTCGGCAATCTGTGGTGAACTTTTACCTCTGATTGCGATTGACTTTTTTGCGTTACCAACTTATAACTGCAAATGCGAGTACAGAATAACGCCGTGTACAACATCCCTCAGAAAGTTAAACAGCAATTTATGTGGCGCTGCATTTATGCTGAATAACAGCCCAGGTCCTAATGTCCGCCCGGCAGGGGCGCCGCTAAGGGGGGGAAAGTTAGGACAATTCTAAGGGCCCATGCACTCTAGGGGCCCACAGAGATCTGCTTTATAATTAATAACAGTACTATAATGTAATATAAATTATGAATGTATCTCTAAATTACAAGTAAAACAATTTAATAGAAATAAAAAAAAAAAATACGGCTTATATCTGCCCCTCGTGTCTGTCACAACTGTCACTGTCAAATTGTACCCCCCTCCTTTCGCTGTATGGTTCAGTCCGTCAGCAGCGGGAAGAGAGTTAAGTGCGATCGTCAGGTAAACTGTCAAAGCAGCGATGTCCTGGAGGTTAACATCAGCTGCGTCCCAAATCGCATACTTATGCACTATTCTACGCCATTTTGTAGTATAAATAGTGTAAGTAGTGCGTTCACACTGAAAACTCTAACAATAATGCACTTTATTTACCCGGATGATGCACTCATTCAGCCGGTAAACAGAAGTGTGTAATGATGGACACTTCACACACTCAACGACCGCAGCTTTGAGCACGTAACAGAAGGGGCGGAGCTATCAGGCGCACATGTTGGATAACTTTATTTATTTTGGATTGTGAGAGCAGTATTCTCCTGTGAGAGTGATTATAGCGCCTCCCGATGGTGAATGCGTTTACACTCATGCCAGGCAGGCTATTATTTGGTATTTTGGTCATTTATTTCATTAGCTGCATCCCAAATGACACACTATACACTTAATCAATAAGACACAAAATTATACTACAATGAGACCCATAAATAAGAAATGTTCTTTTGTTTAAACTGACCATTACTTAAATAGCAAAACCCCTGGCCTTCTTGCCGGCAAATAATAAAATAAAAAAACAATTAAACAAATCTATATTAACAGAGTGCAAAATCCAGCACACTGCAAACCAAATAAACACAACATAAATACATTTGAAACGGTCTGTTGATTAACCTGACAGTAACTTAAATTCCAAGTGCCAAACGCCTGGCCTTCTTGCTTGCAAAATCCTCAATCAAAGTGTATTGCGCATTGTATGAGACACTATTGCAGTACAGTTATTTAAATAGTTACACATTGGTGTTTTGTGTGTTTAGAAATGTACAATTATTAGTGAATATTTGATTACTATTGCTTTTTTTGTACTACATTTACATTTGAACAATAACTCATCTGCTAGCTACAATCATGGCCGTTCTCTTACTAAATACTGATAAGTAGTGGACAAAATCAATAGTAAAATGCATACGTCAGTATAACTACATTGCAGACAAAGAGTTTGAATAGCTAGGTTGGTAGTAGGGGCCCATCCTCATATTTTTTCATGGGGCCCAAAATTGCTAGCGGCGCCCCTGCCGCCCGGTAACACCACCGATTCACATTGTACTAGGAAAATTGAAGTAACATGCACAAATAACATGAAGTTGTCATAAAATGCTTAATCTTGTTTGATATAATGGTCAGAATGAATGAAAAAAGGATCGATTTATTGAAGGACACCAATTATACGTGGTTTAATTCAGCGTTTGCTCTACTAATGTCTTTTCTTTAGTTGTTCAGAAGCGTATACATGGAAACAAATGCTCTGTAATGGGTTAATAATACAGACGGTTTATACATTTCACAAGGAATTACGCAGAAATGGAAAGCAACACACAGTGAATTTAACGTGAAATTAGATTTGCTTGCGTGAAATAGTATTTTCCTTGTGAAACATCGTCTAATAATGTACCTCTGCATCTGGAGTTTGGAGACTTGGTTGAAGTTACAGCACATCATGCTTTAGTTGGGATCTTCTAAATGATTTATTTCTGAATATTTCTCGCTGAATGTTTTTTTTTTTTGTGGTTTAATGGATAAAATGTTTAATAAAGGAATCGTTCACAATAACCTATATTATTTAAAAAGACAAAACTGATGTGTTTAGGCCAAGTGCACTGTAAGTAACTTTAATAAAAATGACGTAAATCTCATAAGAAATCTCTTTACTCTTTCAGAGGATTTTCCATCACATTTAAAGGGGACCTATTATAAAAAATCAGGTTTATAAGGGGTTTAAACACAGTAGTTTGGAAGCAGCATGTCAATATAACCAGCCTGTAATGCTAAACATTTATTAATTGTATTTTTCTTATAATCAGACTTGATAAAAACAGTCTGTAAAAGCACTTTGATTGATAGATGTTCTGTAAGCTGTTGCTCGATGTTAAAATAATCAGTATTTTAAAATGTAATATTTAATGTGTCCGGACTCTAAATAGACGGGACAATTAATCGTTTAATTAAATAATACAGGGTTCATACGGTCATGAAAAACCTGGAAAAGTCATGGAATTTTGACATGGCATTTTCCAGTCCTGTAAAAGTTTCGGAAAAGTCATGGAAAATGGATATCTATGTACTTGAACATAGGTTAGTTGTCTTAACTTGTTTTCTGTCCTCGGCCAATCACATATTCTCACATTATTAGTGCGGTGTTAGCATTATCTAAATAAATTTGACATGGATAGAATTATAAATTCAAACTAAATAGATTGTTGCGTGTTTTAAGATATGCTGTTATAAATTTGAACTTGCATTGTTTTTCTTTTACCACGCACATGTAGACATTGCATAAAACATTAGGTCATGAAATTTTACTTGAAATTCTTGAAAAGTCATTGAATTTTAATAGTAAAAATGTTTATGAACCCTGATAATAATTTTAATATTAATCTGAGAGTTTAACGGGTAATATTCAGGTAACCAGTGGCAGTTGTTGGTTGGGAAAATTACCAGAAATGAACATCTTAATGCCGAGTTCAGACTGCATGATGTTCACAGTAGTGTTGTCACAGATGTGTTCACACTGCATGACTATCTGGGCTAGTGTTCTGTCTCTGCTGTGTTTACACTGCAAGATGGATCGGCGACAGGGAGTTTCACACTGCATGACTTCAACATAGGAAGAATCGCCGACAACTTTGTCCAAACTACGTCTCACACCCAAACACACGCAGTATATCTTTAGTTATTAACTACATAACGTGAAAGAAGCCTTTAATGGGGGAGAAAATGTCCATATTTGCTCACCTGGCTTTGAAGGGAATTAACAGTTTCTCCTCAACTGTTTTATTGTTTGAGCGGGTTGGGTTGTGATATTGCTCACACGACACGTCAAACAGACACAGGGGCTCCTGACAAACTTACACTCATTTTCCCTCCATTTCTTGTGTCCGAATAAACTGAAGATTAGCTTTTAACTTCTCCCTCATCCTCCCGCTGTCCTGCAGGTACCCACACTAGTGAATGCTGCTCTCTCATTGGCTGATCGCTGATGTTATTTTCAGTCAGAACTCATTTCACACGGCATGGTTTGAATCAGCTCCAGATATTCAGCAGCCAAATATCTCCCGGGCATCAGCGACTCATCAGCGATTCTCTCAGATCGTCTCATTGATGGTTCATATTGTGTGATTGTCACTCGCGTGAACGAGCACCGATTCGCCTGTGATTTCAGGCATTTGTCTGCGATTGCTCAAAACCTGTCGGCGAGTCAAAATCGGGGCTAAAATCATGCAGTCTGAACTCGGCATAAGTCGCATTTATTAATTATTTTGTAACTCATCATCGCACCCAACGCTGAGATATGAGCTTACTGATGTAAAGTCAGACTCTTCAGAGAAGATTTGTTTTCTAGATGCAGCAGGGCATGAAAACCGAAGCGAACTCGAGCTTTCCCTGCGGCTCAGACCGTTCTCTTCATGATCGTCACTTCACAGACGAGTCTCTCGGTGAACAACACAGCCTTTCACTGCGACTCCAGAGCACACAAACACTCTCCTGCAGGATTCATACTTTGGGTGTTTTTAGATCACAGGAGCTCCGGCTCTCAGTGTTTTGGTAGTCTTGGACAATGAATCCACTGTTTGAGCGATGGAGAAGAGCAATGTTGAGGATGATTGGGAGAAAACCATCACTGCCCCTGTCTGTCTGGTTAACTGAATTATGATTTAAATCTAAATCAGATTTTCAAAGGTTATTAAAGCGTACGATGAAGTGATTGTGATGCGTTGAGTTGCTTTGTTTCACATGACTCTCACAAGTTGTTATAAAGGGATGATTTAGGCCCAATCCCAATTCTATTTTTGTACCCCTTCCCCTTGGCCCTTACACCCGAGGGTTAAGGGGAAGGGCTTCAAAACTTCCCCCTAAGAATTGGGCCAGCACTACAACACCTGCACACGTCATCGTATGTCATCACCATCTCTTGCTTCATATGAGATCAGACGATCACGACTGCTGGAGTTACTCCAGTTGTGTTATTGTTTGGTGTTTATCTTCAGGAAATAACTGAAGGCGTATATTATGTTATCATAACCATCTAATGTGGCGATAAGATCGTAACTGTACTGTGTGTTTACACAGTGGCCATATTTATCTATGTAAACATGAAAACAACATGTTTACATAATTAAAAACAACAAAAATAAATAGATAAAAAATAAAGAAATGGATAATAAAAACAATAATTCATTAATTAAGGTTAAAAAAAATAAATATATTCACTAAAATATTATATTATAAATGATAAAATATGAAACATAAGATTAAGAAATAAATGAATAATAAATAAAGTGTAAAAGAAGATTGAGTAAGGTTAAAAACATTGAAATGTTTTACATTTCTACAGTCTACAGTGTTTTACAGTCTTACAGCTAAACTTCTACACTAGGCCAAAGTTATTTAGACTGAGGAGATTTTTAGCTTTAATGGAGCACTGTGACTGCAGGACTCCTCATTGTTTATGATTACACACACACACACACACACACACACTCCGCATCTGTGTTTTATTGTGTTTGCTCCTGCTCAGAGCGTCAGGTGTTTTCAGTCTCCGTCATTTCCCGCACACACGCTGAATAATCCTGACTAATCTCTGAGCAGCTGTTCAGGAGCGTCCGGCCGACACACTGATCTCAGACCAGCTCATCTGCTTTACTCCTGTGTGTGTTTGTGTGTGTGTGTGTGTGTGGACGCTCACTCATATCCACAGAACCGTCCGGGTGCTATTGTAAGGTTTATTTACACCCTTTGTTTACATCAGACTGCTGTGGTGAGATTTCCTGCAGATTTACAGTTCGACTGATACCGTTTTCATTAACATTTTGCCATTATTGTTATTGTCGTCGTTCTTACTATTATTATTCCTCCGCTTCAGTTTCTTCATCCACCGGATTTCAATGGCAGCTCGTATAACCGTATGCGGGAAAATTGTATAATTTGGCACAATGATAGAATCAGAGCAAACATGAAGTGTCTAACTCAAACTCTCTAGCGCCACCACTGGTCCAAAGTTTCACTTATGTTTATCGTTATAACTTTTGAACCGAATAGGCTACAACTAGATTTTTTCCTATGAATCTTTGGCTCAAGCCGGTTCAAGCACACCCTTTGACGTCATTTTCTGTCACGACAATTCTTTCGCTATTTGTAAAACCTGTTTGATCGAACTCCTCCTAGGCTGCGTGTCCGACTTTCACCAAAACTGAATCACATAATCTACAGACCATGCGGACCAAAATAATTCAAGTTGATTCGACGTACCGTTTTCGTTTCACTTGCGAACAAATCTAACGTATAGCTTGCGAAAATAGACTTTAGCCGAGATCTCCGTGTGGTCCGGACATACAAAAAATGGCTTATTTTGTGTATATTTATATATAAGCAACAACAAAAAAAGTACTTTTGAGCCCTTTTAGTCGAGAATGTAGTTGTTTAAATTGCAACTATGTAGTTTATTTGTAAGGATAGTGCCTATTTTAAATTAAATATTTATAATTTCTGAGAGACACCGCTTCGGCTGCCATTAGCTTGTCATTGAGTGGACCAAAGACGGTTGACGCTGTCCATCCACAAGAGGGCGACAGAGATCGCATAATAAGCCCTTACAGGCGAGGAAAAACAATACAAGAGAGAGAGATATCGACTTACTAGTTTAATAATAATAATTGTAGTGTGTTGAGTGTGAGATGGGACTCATCTTAAAGTCTTAAAACCAGAGATGGCTATCTGTTTATAATGCATCTCCTGTTTTCACTATTGCAGACTAGTTCAGTAAACAGAAAGAAAGAAGAAATGCCCGCATGTGTTTAGCTGTTTTCCTTATCACAAACACAACCGTAATCTGCTAGTGTTTGCTTTGCTTTGGTTTGTTCGAGGTTAATTATTGTGATCTCCCGATTACAGCAGAGAAATATTGGGAGATCTCTGTAGACTGATGGCAATTCATGCTGTTCAGCCTTATAATCTTAAAATGTGAGCAAAATCAGCTGCACACACCATGATTGCAAAGGTTTAATGACTTATGAACACCCCTTCATGGAAAGTGCCACCAACTTAAAATAAATAGCAGCCTCCCTTCGTTTAACTGCAGTTTCCCATGATCTTCCCATCTCTGTGTTTATCAGCACATCTATATTTCAGCATCAGATAAGGCAGATTAAGCCCTGCTCCTCTGTTTACACACCTGACGGATTTCACCCTCATCCCGCAGTGTCTCCGAGGCAGATCCCGCATGTGCAGCGCTGGAGTTTCCAGACGCTGCTGTATTTCTGTTATCAGCTGTGTGTGTTTGTAGTGTAGAGCGGAGGAAGAGCTGTAATTACTAAGCAGAGATACCATCAGAAGCAGAGCAGGAATGTTTCACTGGAGTTTATTACTTCACAACAACAGCACTGGAAAGGCTCTGTCTGAAGACAGCGTACTCTTTCCACAACATCGACTTCTTGCTCGATCCTGAATTATTATATTTGTCAGCAGGACATTTTTTTAAATAATGCGAATATATTAACTCTTCAAATTTGAGGGGAATGAGTTAATATGTCTTTTAGGCCCCGTTTACACGAAGGCCGGGTTTATACTTCTGTGTTTAATTTAATTATGTTCCAGAGTAGGCATGGGCAGGTATAAGATTCTGACGGTATGATAACCTTGGATAAAAATATCACGGTTTCACGGTATGACGGTACTGTGTTTACTGCTCTAAAATATATTATTTTTAAATGTCTGGCTAAAAAACAAAACCTTTTCCCCCTTTGAACACAAAAAAAATATTTTGAGAAACATTAAATAAGTATTTTGGTGCAGTAAACATGTCAGGCTGAATAATTCAAGTGAATCATTGACTTCTGCTGTCTTAATTTGCTTCAAAAACACTGATTTCTTTACAATTTACACCTTAAAACCCCCTCCCCCCCAAAAAAAGTAAATAAAAACTCTTACACGGAACGGTATAGCAGAAAATGTTGGCGGTACCAAAACCTTGACGTTTACATACCGCGGTATACCTTGAAAACGGTTATCGTCCCATGCCTATTCCAGAGAATTATAATAAATATATAGCTAGCATTTGACAAAGGAGAACTTCCAGAATCTCTCTCAGTTCAGTGCTGGATTTGGCTGAAACTCCTCCAGCAGATGAAGCTGTGGACTGTGAGCCACAACCTGTAAGTGTTTTATTTGTTAAAGTTGATCGACTACATGCACAGTTTCTAGCGTTAACGCTATGTTGTAGCGAGGACGTAAACAAGAATGTAAACAATGAGAAAATGCTGTTTGGCACCGCTAACAATTTAGCTACAAACTCATAGCCACAATCTTTAGCAGCGCTGCAGTGTCTCTCTATGCGAACGCTTTCCCTGCGTTCTACATCTCAGATAACCAACTCGCCAAAGATATGAGAACATTTTATATTACTTACACCTGCATACACGTTGAAAACTCTGGGGTAGTGTGGACAGAAGGCGTAACCTTAGCATAGCATATGCGTTTATAACTTAAACATACTAGTGGAAACTAGGGATGGGCGATACCAATATTTTTGTTTCCAATCTAATACCAAAGTATTTCAAGACAAGTATCATCGACATCGATACTTATCAATACTTAAATGAAATATTTTATAGTGTTTTTTTTTTTTTTAAATGTTTATATCCTTTGTTATTATTATTATTATAAAAAAACATGATTCTTTTTTACATTTATTAAAATTACAGAACTATAATTGTCTAAACAGCACCATATATATTGAAAAATAATAATACACTGCACAACTGAATTTCTTCAACTTATTTAAAAGTCGAAGCTTCAGATTGAATCTTAAATTTAAGTTGCAATATTCATCTGTGCTTCCTGATTTTAATCCGTTTCCAGGTTTTTGTGAAGGAACAACAGAATGTTGACATCCCCTTTAGCCGATTACTTTTACGATAACTCCAGATTATACTTCGTTTACGTTCAGTCATGATGACCACAGCTCCGCTCTCGAGTTTTACAACCCGCACTGGGTATGTGTGTGGTGTCTGTACCACTGTGCCGTGAGATAACACTGACCAATCAGCGGAGATACCGCGGAAGAATATTATAGCTCCCATTCGTGTTCCTGTTTAAGTAAATATTTATATAACATGCGGTGACATAATTATTTAGATATTTCAAAATCTCTGATCACTCACTAAGAAAAAAAACACCAGAAAAGATCGATACTCTACTTAAGGATTGATCCTTTTGATACATTCCCAGTATCGAAAATATCGATACTTCAGGATCAATCCGCCCATCCCTAGTGGAAACGAGGCCTTATACTGAATGAAGATTGTTTGCCACAAAAAAACTTTATGAAATACAGAGAAAGTGTTTGGTGCTTTATTAAGTCCTTGAATATGCTGTTCATGAAAGAGTGGGAAACCCTGCAAGCCCTTGTTAGTGTACCCCAGGGTCAGACAGATTTGGGTTTAGTCCTTGAGCGTTTCATTTAAACAATCTGTTAATTTTGTGTCTCTGGTCTCTTGTTGCACTCCTTAACACTCGATTCTGTTTCTCCTCTTATCTGTGACCGATACGGTAGAGTCTGCAGAGGCGATGGCGTCATCCTCATTGCTCTAGTCTGCGCTCAGGAAGGAAAGAGACGCTTCCTAGCATGTGCTGTGAGCTCGTCATGTGTCTGAGCTCACGGTTGCTCATTGTTTGCAGAGCTGACAGGAACGTGTCTTAAACATCCGCTTCGTGACCTCTTCAACTTTCCAATTCACAGTTTAAAGTGGTACCGTTAGCATGATGCTAAACGTTTAAGGGAGTGGAGAAAATTGTTCAGAGTAATAAACGCTGTCATGTAGGCTGTATGCTGGTGGACTTCACACCTTCCAGGCCTTTGTTTTGGTGCTTGATTGTGCAATGGGATGTTTTTACACCCAGGTATGATAGTTAGTAGGGGTGTGACGAGATGCATTCTCCACGAGACAAGAGACGAGATTGGCTTCACGAGTAGGCCTGTCACCATATCTATTTTTTGTTGTACGATATATCGCACCCAGATTTATTTCGATGAACGATATCATTGTCATTTTTAGACCGTTTCACGCCACTAATTTTTAATGCCAGAATGAAAATATGATAGCACAATGCAAGTACACTCCTCTAAAAAAACAATAATATTTTATTCTTAAGAATATTTCATTTAATTATAGTCATTTTAACCATTTAATAATTAGGCATTGGAGTCAGAACGTGACAACACACATCCTAAATGAATAATTAATAACAATAAATGTTAACCAAAAAGGAATAAGGTGAATAAAGTCAAAAGCAAAATTATTCTTATCCTTAATTATTTTAATCTCTTATAAATATTATAATCATAAATATGGCTCCGCTCTGGTTGCAATGTCCATCATATTGTATCATATTGTCGTAAAAATGAATAACTTACTACTGTTCATGGACTCATTAAAACAAAAATGTGTTGATCCACAGGCCAGAAGACGCTGCAGCACAGCGGGGATGTGCTGGAGACGCAGGTGATCGTAAACTCGTCACACGATTTGGTTTGTTCAGAGGTGAGTGTCAAAGTGATCTGTGTAGTTAGCTAAAATTGCAACAAACATGCTACGTTAGTTAAAAAACATGGGAAAATGTTAATAATCTGCTAAGACATGCTAGAAATGTGTTAAAATATGCTAGCATTTGATTTGATACATATTGGTAACATGTTATCAGTGTGTTTAACTGAATGAAATGTTCAAATTGATTGGTGTAACGTCTTGTATACAAAGCATCACTGACAATCCTGTACACAGCGCTAAAACATTAGTTATGCAGAAATTTTTAAAATGTAGTTAAAATATCGATCAAATTGAAAGCTTCTGAGTATCGATATATCGATAATCGAGCATCGATCTGCACATCCCTTGTGTTAGCAGTGTGTTAAAATGTTAGAAACATGCTAGTATTGCAATAACATGTTTCATTATTTAATAATCTGCTAAAAAATGCTAGAAATGTTCTAATATGCTAACATTTGATACATGTTAACACTGTGTTAATGTTAGCAACATGCTAGTATTGCAATAACATGTTTCATTATTTATAATTTTGTTAAAACATGCTAAAAATGTTCAAATATGCAAACATTTGATACGTGTTAGCAGTGTCATAACGTTAGCAACATGCTAGTATTGCAATAACATGTTTCATTATTTAATTGCTAAAACAAGCTAGAAATGTTCAAATATGCTAACATTTGATACATGTTAACACTGTGTTAATGTTAGCAACATGCTAGTATTGCAATAACTTGTTTCATTATTTAATAATCTGCTAAAACATGCTAGAAATGTTCAAATATGCTAACATTTGATACGTGTTAGCAGTGTGTTAACGTTAGCAACATGCTAGTATTGCAATAACTTGTTTCATTATTTAGTAATCTGCTGAAACATGCTAGAACTTTTCAAATATGCTTACATTTGATACGTGTTATCAGTGTGTTAATGTTAGCAACATGCTAGTATTACAATAACACGTTTCATTATTTAATAATCTGCTAAAACAAGCTAGAAATAATCAAATATGCTAACATTCGATACATGTTAGCAACATGCTAGTATTACAATAACATGTTTCATTATTTATTAATCTGTTAAAACAAGCTAGAAATGTTCTAATATGCTAACATTTGATACATGTTAGCAGTGTGTTAAAATCTTAGCAGCATGCTAGTTCATGCTAGCATAGTGTTGACATGATAGCAATATGTTGACTTGTGTTAGGGTAGTGTTAATACTTGTTAGCACCATGCTAAAATGGGCTAATTCTTACTTGCAAATATGTTAGCCGTGTTAAAACATGATTGAAGCATGTGAACCAGGGGTGTCCAAACTTGGTCCTGGAGGGCCGGTGTCCTACTGAGTTTAGCTCCAGCTTGCCTCAACACACCTGCCAGGAAGTTTCTAGTATAGGGGTGTCCAAACTCGGTTCTGGAGGGCCGGTGTCCTGCAAAGTTCAGTTCCAACCCCAATCAGACACCTGGGCTAGCTAATCAAGCTGTTACTAGGCTTTCTAGGATCATCCTTGCAGGTGTGTTGAGGCAAGTTGGAGCTAAAATCTGCAGGACACCGGCCCTCCAGGACCGACTTTGGACATGCCTGTTCTAGTATATCTTCTAAGACATAGTACATAGTATATAGTATATAATCTAAGAGCTTGATTAGCTTGTTCAGGTGTGTTTGATTAGGGTTGGAGCTAAGCTCTACAGGACACCAGACCTCCAGGACCGAGTTTGGACACCCTTGATGTAAACAATGTGATATTTCATGCTAGTAGCATGTTAAATAGTTCCAGCAATGTGTTAAATCTAAAAAATATTGAATCTTTTCTTCTGGTTTTTCTTTCCAAGCTTGAGGCTAAACTTGATGCTAACAAAGAGGTTTCCATTTTGTCCCAAAGCAATAACAGAGATGTTTTATTGTTTAAAAAGAAATCTTCCATGCTTTTACAGTCTTAAATCCCTCCATGTTCAAGCTCTAGAAGATGTTGGAAACTGTATATTGCTCTCTCTTTAAGCATTATTGCAAGCTCTGAATCAAAGTCAGATTAATGTTTGCTCTTATGATGTAAACCGTGTACTCGGATTCCTGCTTTCATTGGTTTTAAATGTTGGTTTTGCCATACTGTTACACACAAGCATCTTCAGTTCCTTATTTGATCGCTGTACGCTGCAGTTTTGTCCTTAAAAAATGCTTGAAAGCTATTTGACTGGTGTTTACCCAGTGTTAGACAGTGTAAACACAGGGAGATGTTGACACATTCCTTGAAGTACCTCGTTTAGCTATATTTGCTCTTGATATTTGCTATCCAGAGCAGTAGCCAAGTGTCCTCTTCCCATCGCTACTAAATTTGGCATCTTGATTCGAGAGCTTCAAATGTTTGTCGATTTAATGTGAGCTTGCTTATGCTCTCCAATAATGTCTCGTTAACATATGCTTGTCATATTTCCGTAGGTTCGCCGACTCATTTCTGATTCGTCCCTTCACAAGCTGCTAATTCTTGCCGGACAATGTGTTGAAGTGACTGGAGACCTTGTGTTGCAAACAGGGTCGTTCTCGCTAGAAGATTTCATCCAGATATTTGCAGACGAAGAGGTCAGTCTGCTCTTTTTTTTGGAGTTTACACAATCTTATTAATGTTTATTTGTAGTTTTTGTATTTATAGTCTTTTTTTGTGTAGATGTGACGTATTTTTTTAATTATTTACATTGTTTAAAGGGCTATTTAAAGCAACTTCATTGTAAAAACTAAATATCTTAGTGCTTAGAGGTTTTGTCTTTGTTTCTAGTCCAAATATCTATAAGGTCTTAAATCAAGAAGCATTTTTAGTCAAGGAAAGGATGTCTTGTTATCAGACAAAATAGTCAAAATTAAGTGAGTTTCTTCTTAAAGGAACCCTCCTTTTTTTGGAAATAGGCTTATTTTACTATTACATTTTATTGCAAGTTTAATAAATGTTTTTATTTGGTCTCAAGTCTCGTTCAGTAACACGGAGAAGGCAGGCTTTATGACTTGTACTGCAGCCATCCTCCATGGGGCGATCTAACGGCTGAGACCTTCACTTAAAAACAGGCGTGTGGCACACTTGGTACCACTGCCGCAGCTACTTCACGTAAAAACTGACTAACAATTTTAGCCATTTTACTTCTGTTAGTGACTCACACTGTTCCATTCATAAAGCCATGCTTCTGCCCTTGGGCTCCGACAACACTGTACGTCACTTAAATACGCCCCTCCCACTGATTAGCACAGGCTTTGCATACAGGTTGACGTTTAAATGAAAACTGAAATAAAGTGTCAATAAAAGAAAAACTTACATTTACATTTATATTCGAATTGTGTCACTTTTATAACGTGAACATTAATAACAGGCTTTGCAAAAAATGTGTTTGCATTTTATTTTTTAGTTTGGCTTTTCATTTTAATATTGGCAGTCTTGATGCGGAAATGCAGTGAAAATGAAATCTTAAATCGGCAACTTCATTTTATTTATCGATTTGACGGGGACGATGTGTTGTCACAGTGAAAATGAAAATGGAAATTAAATAATTTAGTTTAAAATTTCAATTTTGGCAGATATTTCGCAAAAACTGTTATAATAAAATTGTTAATCTGGTTTTTATTTAAATTTTCAATGGTTATTTGATTTATTTAAAATTGGCTGGATTTAGCTTTCATATTTTACAGCCCCCCCGAGAGTTAAACAGTTGAGTTTTACCATTTTTTTTACAATAAATACAGCTAATCTACATATCTGGTGGAAGAGCTTTTAGCTTAGCTTAGCTTAGCTTAGCATAGCATAGATCATTGAATCGGATTAGACCGTTAGCATCTCACTCAAAAATGACCAAAGAGTTTTGAAATGAGAGTTCAGATCATCAGCTCATTAGCAGAGATTGAGAGACCTGAAATGGGTGTGACAGACAAAGGAGACATCCAAAATATTCAGGACCCTGTCATACACCCAGCTCAATAGGCCACAAGATGTTTATGACATGGTTTGTTGCTAATTTCAGACAAGCGCAACTCCAATTTTCCCATTTTGCGGCACGTTGTTTAAATGGTGAATCCATTTGCGCCACTTTGCGGACTCATGGGTGTGTTAAGGCACATTGTAGGTGCGTTGCTATTTTGAAGAACTGAAAAAGACCGTGCCATTGACCATCTAAAAGCAGCTCTAAAGTCCAGCGCGGAGTGTGTGTGTTAGTTATGCGTCTATGTGGGTCCAAACGCATAAACATTGCTTAATACACTCAGGACACCTCCATGCTTTTACCTCGGGGGGCTTTTTCAGTTGACTCATGACAATTTGCACAAGTAAAATGTTATTATAAGCAGTATTGTTGATTTTATACATATTTATATTTGTTTTAAATTAAAACAAGTTTACATTTGTCCACCTGTCAGCTTTTGGAGACCTTTGCATCAGAACAGCACGTGTGTCTGGATATAACTTTGTTTGACCACATTTCATTATTATTGTTCATTTATTTGTTTGCTGCAGATTAGAATTAAATTTGGAAGTAGTTTTGAAGCAAATCTTTGAGCTTAACAAGCGAGATTAAATATATAGGCTAATGGATGTGTTCAGTGGAGTGAGTTTCCACCGTTTCCTCACTCCATCAATTAAAGGAGTAAAGAGAAAGTAAAGATGCTGAATGGAGGAGGCTCGTTCTTTATCCTCACGCTGCAGATGCTCTGTTTAACTGTTTTCTCGCTAGTGAAGCTTCAGTTTTTACACTTACAAAGTCTGTCATGTAAATAGCAAATGCACCATAGAGCGACGCAACTGACTCTTAAAGGGAATGAGAGACGAGACTCTGATTGGTTTAATGCACGATATGCTCAAAACGCACCTATAACTCATTAAGAGAATAAGCTCAACCCTGTTAGACCATGCGCCAGTGCGCAAAACTTAAAATAGCAAAAGTGGATTCGGACATGCCCTTAATGCTTTTGCACCACGCTCTTTAGACTTTGCACCTAGATCATTAAAATAGAGCCACTGGACCACTGGACTATTCGGTAATTACATTGTATATTAAGACCTACAGAAAATGAAAAGTTGCTATTTTCTAGACCAACATGGCTCGTAACAATACTCTCTTATTCTTGTGTAATAATAAAGCAACGCTGCTTCCGTGCCATAGCTATAGCAGCGCAATGATATTACACATCCCTGTTACCTAGATGGAGACTTTCAGGGACTGCGTAAGAATATCAAAACTCGTTTTAATTTTAGTTTGACCGAGATGCTAATGGTCTAATCTGATTTAATGATTTATGCTAAACTAAAAGTGCTTCTAACTGGCAGATTATTTGTCTTGTTTTAAGAAAAAATACCTTAATTTTGACTTTTTTTCTGAAAACAAGAAATAAAAGTATTCTTCATTTCGAAAATGCTTCTTAATTTTTAGAAATTTTCAGATATTTGGACTAGAAACAAGCCCAAATCGCTTTCCAAGTAGGAAAATCTTTGTTTTTATACTAACATTATTATAATTTATTGTAATAGATGTTTTTGCTCTTTTTTTCCTCCCCTCAACACAGATTGGAGATCTTCTGAGCTCTGCAGATCCTACCCAGAAAGCCCGTCTAACTCTTAGCTGCCCCGAATCTGGCAAATGGAAAACCTCTCAGCTAGAAAAGCATAATTTACAAGATTATATAGAAATTAAAACCAACCCCCCATTAGTGCTCCCTGAGATGGAGGGCCTTCAAGAGTTCACCGAGTATCTCTCAGAGTCTCTTGAACCTCAGTCACCATTTGATCTGCTTGTGCCTCCAAGTACAGTGGGCTTTCTGAAACTGTCCCGTCCCTGCTGCTATGTGTTCCCCGGAGGAAGAGGCGACAGTGCCTTTTTCGCCGTGAATGGTTTCAATGTCTTAGTCAATGGGGGGTCTGATGCTCGATCCTGTTTTTGGAAACTGGTGAGGCATCTAGACCGGGTTGACTCCATATTGCTAACTCATGCTGGTGTAGATAATTTACCTGGTATAAACAGCCTACTGCACAGAAAAGTGGCTGAACAAGAAGAAGAGGAGTCCGCTGGATCACAGAGCACCGAAGACTGGCAGAAGAATCTTATATCTCCTGAAATAGGTGTTGTATTTTTCAATGCCTCAGAAAGACTCAAAAAATTGCAGAGTGACCCCAGGGTCCTCAGAAGTTCTGATCAGGTTTCTGTGACGTTACAGCATTTAGAAAAGTTGTCAATATTTCCAGAACCGCTTAGTCGCTCTGCCGGACCAACTATTGAGCCGGTAATCCTTTTCCAGAAAATGGGTGTAGGTCGACTAGATCTTTATGTGCTCAATCCAGTCAAAGGTAGCAAAGAACTAGAGGCTTTCTTGCAAACCTGGCCTGCAAGTTCCTCAAATATAAAACCCTCAGATATTCCTCTGGAGAGTATGGTGTCCATATGTGCGCTGCTGGTGTGGCATCCAGCTAATCCTCGAGAAAAGATCATCAAGGTTTTGTTTCCTGGATCCACGCCGCAGTCCAAGATCTTTGAAGGTTTAGAGAGACTAAAGCATCTAGAGTTCCTCAAACACTCAGTAGTTAGTTTGAAGGACCTTGAGGCATCCAAATTGGATAAACAGCCAAAGCATGCCGGGAGCAAGGAAAGCCTTAAGAGTATTTCCAAAGAATCTCGACCTGGCAGTGCTTTACTCAAAGACAAGGTAGTCAAAGTGGATCCGAAAAAGCAAGACACTAAAACAAAGACTAAACCCACTAATGAACCGGTTGCCAAAGAGGGGAAGGAAAGCGAGGAAAAGGCAAAGCCAAAAGATGATGTGAAGCAAAGACCTAAGACTGCTGAAAAGCAAGTAGCTAAGAAAGAACCTCCAAAAGAGGAGAAAAAGGAAGTGAGGAAGAAAGAGGAAAAGCCTCCGACAAGTATTGCAAAGAAAGATGAGAACGTAGAGAAAAAGAAAGAACCCTTGAAAAAAGATCTTGGTGCAAAGCCCAAGAAAGATATTATCAAACCTGATCTAAAAAAGGAGATTAAGAAAGAGGCCAAAGCAGAAGACAAAAAAACTACCAAACCTCTTGTCAAGGATGTTAAGAAACCTGCTGGAAGTTTGCCTGGGAATGCAGAGTCTAGAAAGTCAATTGGCAAGAATGGCTCTCTAAGAAAAGACTTATTGGTCTCTAAAAAGGATCCTGTAACCAAAGGGAAGCCAAAGCTAGACAAAAAGGAGCCTGACAATGTGAAGTCCTCAAGTGGAAACAATTCAAAGACATCCACACCTGAGGACATTTCTAAACAATTAGAAAAGTTGAAGTTGGATAATGAACATGGTTCATTGCAGGATGCAGAGGGCAACAATATGAGTTCAAGAACTGCCTCTGAAGACAGTGCTGGGCAAGTGAATGGCTCTAAAACTAGTACTGAGGAAAGTCCAGAGAAGTTTCGGAGTATGGATGGGACCCCCGGCTCAAACAACCCCTTCCCACTTACCAAGACTCCAAAGAGTGAGAGAAGTGTTAATTTCGATCTCACACCAACAGAGCTTGATGGATGCCTCAAAGAGGATGCCTGTACAAGCTCGGATGAAAAAACCCTGGAGTTAGTTTCTCCTACAGACTCTGGGAAGAACAGTTCATGGCATACCCGTTACCCACAATCCCAGGACAATGCTTGTCTGGATTCTAGTGAAGATTGTAAGGTAGGTTTTAGGAAGTCTGGTCTCGGTGTGGAAGACTGTCAATTGGGAATCGGCAAGAACTCTAGAAGCAATGTCGAAAACAGCTCCATATCATCACAAGATCGACAATCAAGCTTTCTCTCCTCAAGTTCGTTTAAAGACGGCTCTCCCAGCGTCACTTCCTTTCCCGCGGAGGTGGGCTCTCCACACTCCACCGAAGTTGAAGACTCTTTATCGGTGTCCTTCGAACAAGTGCCTGTTTGTCATTCTCACGAGGAGATGGGTAGTCTAGCGTACACTAATGGACATCTAGCAGACCGTGACCCAAAAACAGATATGTCTTTACCTTTAAAAACATCTCACAATAGTCACCACGCTTACAACGACTCGGACAATCACCTCTATAGACTACAGAGTGACGTTCTGCCTCATGATGTCGATCTATGTCTGGTTTCACCTTGTGAGTTTAAGCACCATAAATCTTTGGAAAACCAACAGGGATTATCTTTGGAGGTTGCCGCCCCGAGTCCTGACCTCTCTCAGGAGCAAAGAGATCACCAATCACAGGAGACCACATCGTCTGTCAGCGTCTCGCTCATTTCTGTTTCTGATTCGGATGTGCCGCCAGCCACTGAAGAGTGTCCCTCTATTAGTGAGGAGTTGGACTCTGAAGAGGACACTACTAGTGATTTGTTTCCACCTCACCATCCTAGCAGTCATTCCTTACACCACAATTCCCAGCGTCTCTCTGAAGACCCTCCACCTGCCCCAATGAAGGATTTACCGCCGCTGCCACCCCAGCCCGGTGCCTGCATGGCTGACCCTGAGGCTGACAGTCAAGGAAAATCCTCCAAGAATTTAACAGCAAAGACCAAAAAAACAGCACCTGCGTCCACAAAGACTGGGTCTGCTAACATCGTAGCACAGAGTGGGAAGACAAAAATTGGCGCTCCAGTGTCCGCCACTGGGACTATTCGAGTAACGTCAAGTTTGGACACAAGACCTCCATCCCGCAGTGCTATTGGTGGATCTAGGCAAACGTCTTCCAAGTCCTCATCCAGTAAGTGGCCTTTTTTGTTTGTTTTCTTTGGTTTTTTTTTAAAGAAAACCATGAGTTAGTCCATCTAGGATTGTGCAGAGACATTCAGTTTTAGATATTTGTTGCCTAAAATGATTTTGCGACACTTCGATTTTAGTGTTTTGCTGTAAATATACAAAAAACTTGTGATCTTAAGAACCATTGAACTTGCAAAAATCTGGAGGGTCTGCTGAATTTCATGATCTCAAGTAGGGCTGGGCGATTTGGCCTAAAATCAAAATCTCGATTGATTGAACATTTGAACTCTATGATTAATGAACGATTGTTAGTTCACTGACAGGTTTTGTACAGTAAATAAGCTCACCTGTTTCGTGTCAGAGATTTTTGAATGAAGGGTGCATTACTTGATTTTAAATTGATTGAACTGGTCTACTATCTGTGATTATTTATTGAACATCAACGTTGAACAACACATTGCCTAAAACCCAACAATAAAATGCAAATGAAAATAAATAACTTGCACTTTTGGAAAGAAAATCAATAATTTTCAGTGTTTTTCATATTAAAAGTAGCAAATAAGCAGCATCTCTTCTAACTAAAGTAACTCTTGCATATCCTGTAAATAATATTTGCTACAGTGCATTTCTTGCATCTTCTGTAAACAAATATCTTAATGTAAATACTAATTTAAATGTGATGGAAAATATGCTGTCTCAAGGCATCTCTGGCGCAGCTTCCAATCATCATCAATATAGTGCAAAGTAAGGCTCAAGAATGGGTCCGTCGTCCTACTTGACCAATCATGTGGCTGCAAAGTGTTCGCAGGAGAATAAATCCGCCTCAGACTTTAAAGGCTGATTTATACATCTGCATCGAGTGTTTGCCGTAACCCACGGCGCTTGCCTTGTGTGTAGCTGTGCATTGATATACTCCAGTGTGCTGTTTGTGTTGCACTTGTGTACACTTCTGAAACTCTAGCTGGCAGTGGGTTTTTATGTTCCTTTCTGTCGAGTTTCTTCACTGGTGTTTTGTTTTGGTCACACTTTATTTTAATGGTGCGTTTGTTGAATTTAAATTACATTGCAACTAATTCTCATAAGATTATAAGTAGACTGTTAGGTTGGGGTTAGTGTAAGTCGACATGTACTTGCAAAGTTTCTTATAGTCAGTTGAATGTCTGTTGACTATTGCGGATGCACACATTGCCATATCGATGCTGAAACAGTATGCAGCCCTGATCAAAAGAACTATTGGACTCGCAAATTCCTGGAGGAACTGATGAATGGTGCGTATATTGGGTATCGTTCAGTCAGTTAGCAGCAATATATTACAGAATTAAAATCCACCAATGGATTAATTTCAGCAAGATGATTTTAGCATGCTAACAGTATCATTTGTTTTCAGACTACATCGTTTTTTTGTCTGTAATATAGTAATTGCATCAGATTAAGCATTGTATGCGACCTCTGTCCCAATCAGTTGATATCAATAGCTTGCATAGGAGGAGGAGGAACTAGAAATGTCTTCAGGAAATAAGTGTGAACAAACAGCATTAACGCAGCTGCTCCACAGTAACACTCATTCAATGTTTCTCTGCGCAGGTTCTGTGAGTGTAAGTTTGGGTTCAGCGCCCGTCTGTTTGGACATGGCGTATTTGCCCTCGGGCTCTGCAGCTCATACTGTGGATGTGGAGTTTTTCCGGCGCCTCCGCTCATCCTGCTATATAATTAGTGGAGATGAGCCACACAAGGAGACCGTCATGAGGTCTATTCTGGACTCACTGCTGGAGGGCAAAGCGTCCTGGCCCGATGTGCAGGTGAGTGGAGGTTTCGTTTGAAGGGATGTGGTTTCGAACGCAGCCCCGGTGTTTGACTTGACCGCATGTTTTGGTTCCCCTACAGGTGACTCTAATCCCCACTTTTGATTCGCTGTCGATGCACAACTGGTACCAGCAGACGCACGAGCGGCAGAAAGACCTCTCCATCACCGTCCTCGGCAGCAACAGCACCGTGGCCATGCAGGACGAGACCTTCCCAGCATGCAAAGTGGAGTTTTAGCCAACCGCGCCCCTGCCTGTCACTACAGCACTTCTCTGCACTCGGTTCATACGCTCGTTTTTAACTCCGCAGGAGCTCTGTTCACCCCTCATGACTTCCATCTGCAACATCCGCGTTAATTCTTACAGATTCTGCATGAGCGAGGTTGACTGTTGCCTTTGGTATACCCATTTTTATGCTATTTTATATAATTCGTTGCATCTTGATGGATCTAGACAGGTTTCGTCAGCAGTTTCTCATGGTCCTACATTACATTTTGCACAGACGATACACATTGGGAAAGGACAACAGAGCTTGTCTATGGTTAGGGTTAGCTTCGACTGCACTAAACGTTAGCTGTTTATGTTTGAAGTGAGAGAATCGGGCCAATTGAAGTATTATGTTTGTGTTTAACAGCAGTAAAAGGACAGAAACTGAGCCTTGGCGTGTCTGTAAACATGTCACTAACATACTGATACGCTAGTCTGTATCAAAAATAGATGTTTCAGATTAAAAGCTTCGCCAGAAAGTGCGGTTTCAGAATATTATTGCACCGTCTGAGTGTATCGAGTACAAACACTATGTAATTATTTCTGTGACGCTCATATTGCAGTATGTTGCGAAAGCCAATATTCTGCGTTTATTTAGAGTGGAAAATAGCGTAGGTTTTTATTATTTTGGCCACTTATTTGTGTTATTTGTTACCAAAATGAACGCCTTATTGTTCCGTCATCATCAATCAACACTAAGCATCAGCACGTCTTTCATAGGACTTTATTAGATCAGTTGTTTTTGATTCGCTGAATGTCAAACGCTGAGCATAGTATCACTGTTTTAATTCTGGTCAGGATCTGGACATATTACACACTCTCTTCATTATTTTCGACCTCCTTAGTGGAGCCGCTAATGCTTCAACTCTTCAGATTTGCACTTTTATTTATTTTAGTTTTCTTTTCTGAGCCGATTACTATTTTTATGAGGTACAACTAGTTTTGGAATTGTTTTTTTTTTTGGTTTAAATGCATTGTTTTATATATATATATTCCTTACAAGGAGAGAATAGCCAAAAAGTAAATAAACGAATATTACAGCAAATGTGTGCTTGATGTCACTAATAAATGTTTCAGTGCTGAGTTTCAAAAATTGAAGCATATTTTCAATGACAAATAAAGCTGATGAGTTAAGAATGGCTGGACAGTCTTTCTTTCTTAATGCAGTGATGTGAGGACTCAGAATATACACAAACAAGTAAATAAAAATGTTAAGTGGAGTTTAAAGTCCGGGGGTTTATTTGTGCTTCAGTCATGAAATAGTGAATGAAAGTGATTTATAGTCATTTCTGTTTTTGAACCCTTCGATTAGTGTATTATAGCCTACTGGATATTTAGATTCAAATTCAATTCAATTCACCTTTATTTGTATAGCGCTTTTACAATGTAGATAGTGTCAAAGCAGATTCACATAGAAGGTTACAGTAAATTGAAACGGTGTCAGTCCAGTTTTTAGTGTTGGAGTTCAGTTCAGTGTGGTCTAATATTCCCTGCTGAGAGTCCAAACACTGAAGAGTAATCCATCGATGCGCAGCTCTACAGGTCCCGAACCATGCAAGCCAGAGGCGACAGCGGCGAGGAACAAACTTCACCAATTGAAGAATTAAAAAACCTGGAGAGAAACCAGGCTCAGTTGGGCACGACCATTTCTCCTATGGCCAAACGTCTTGTGTATAGCTGCAGTCTAGGCACCGGAGGCTGGAGAACTTAAGGCTCGTCTTGTCCTTGGAGGGTCACAGGAATCAGTCTAATGCTTGCTACTCCGCCATGCACCAAGCAGCTGCTCAGGATACAGCCTGGTCCAGGATTATGAAACCTTGGGATTGTATCGTCGCGGGTCTTGGATCACATCTGTGGCGCTGCATAGTCTCTGGGGGCCTCAGGATGAGTATCCCCAGGTGGAGATAAAAGAAAAAAGCTATTTTTTTATTGGCAGGGAAACATTGTATTGATAACTCACAAATTTCCATTTTAAAAGTAGGGTCATTTCTTATCAATTTTGTTTTTTTACTTAAGAGTAAAAATTTGCTAAATCAAAACATTTCGAGCTAGTGACCTCTGGTAGATTTGACATAAAGCTGACTATTAACCAAACGTTTAACGGTGCAAAGATGTATTTTAAGTTTGTGAAATAATTTTTGACCCCATCCCACATAGGTCCCATACTTTTGGAACCCACAATGTGAAACACATCGAACACTTATAGACCATTTCAATGTGCTAATGTCACTGGCCCATTAAGATTTCCTGCTTGATATCAAACTATTTCATAACTGTAACAAGGCCATTTAATTATGACTTAATGTTAAAACAGCCATCATAACATTATTTATCAATATGTGGCTCTTCTTGGATTCTCAGAAGCTTTGGAAATTAAAAAAGTAAAACATGAAATGCATTGGGACTGTTGTTTTTGTTTACATCCCTCAAAATGATCTATAAACTGCCTATTTACATCCCCTGCTCGAGCAGGGATACATATCTATATGAAGGTCCCATAATATGGGACCCACATAAATTGCCCATTTATAGCCCATGCCCACATAGATCCCATATAGGTTCCATATGTTCAAACCTATACCCACATAAATTGGCCATTTTTAGCCCATGCACACATAAAACCCATGCTGCCCAGATATTAACCATATGGGGCCCACATATGTTGGCTGAGAAGTCACTTTAGTGGGTGTTAAGGCATCCTGTAGTACTAACTAACTAATACATTTTATTAAATAGTGTATTATTAGGGTCATTGTAGCGTCCTTTAATTTTTACTACAGTAACCCTGCTGAAAAAGTAGCTTAAACTAGACTTGGCTGGTTCTAGCTGGTCGACCAGTCTGGTTTTAGAGGAGTTTTGGCCATTTCCAGGCTGGTTTCAGACGTTTCAAGCCTGATTTTAGCTGGTCAGGCTGGAAAATGATCAGCTAAAACCAGCTATGTACACCTTAAACCAGGCTGATCTAATCAGTACTGAAGCCAAATCTTATCTAACATTATAACTCAAGATAACGGTCTAAAAACTCCTACACCCAAATATAGAAAAATATTAAATAAATTTAAAAAGAGGAAAAATCAACAGAACCAAAATATTGCTTGAATTTAATTGTATTATCTTTCAATTTCTAAATATACTTGGTGACTATTATTTTAATTAATATATCTGTTTAATAAATCTGTTTTGTTCAAATGAGCCAAAATACATTGCCAATATCACTGAAAAATAGATAAAAATATTCATTTTTCAAAATGTGGTGTACTCAATTATGAGCACTGTACGTATTACCACAGCAAATATATTATAAGCAGTTACCACAACATTTCCCAGAGATGGGTTGTGGCTGGAAGGGCATCCGCTGCGTAAAACAAATGCTGGATAAGTTGGCGGTTGATTCCGCTGTGGCGACCCCGGATTAATAAAGGGACTAAGCCGAAAAGAAAATGAATGAATGAATGAGTTACCACAACAACCAAATACTAGGTTCTTCAATATGGTTGAGAAACATTACAGTATTTTCAACATGAGTGTCGTCATACTAATAACTTTATCCTGGATGCTATTGCTAATAGCTAATGCAGCCATTAATAATCTCGCTTAATTAATATAATAATAATAATTAAAACTCGATAGAAATCGGTGTTTAAACGTTTAAAAAGATGCTTGTTCGCCTTTAGTATTGTACTTTAACAGCTAAAAAGCCATGAACTGCTGCTCTCTAGTGGCCTCGGATGTCTAACGGCGTCCATAACTTTCGTTTCCTCAGTATCGAAAACATTATCTGGTGTCCGGCTTTCGTGCACTTCATGACCGTAAGTGTGTTTTAATGTCATTTCGGAATCGCTCTTGCCTTAATTAATTTATTATTCACTGAAATACTTCACTGAGTGTAGTTAAAACGAGGTCATTTACTTCTGGCGTTAGTGTATAGCACGTTATATGCAGACAACAACTGACATTTCGACCTAATAAGTGGTCGTTTAATAGTCAAAAATGTATTGTATCCTGTTATAATCTTTGTGTTTCTCACATATGATTAATGTCAGTAGTAGACTGCATTATATAGTTTGTTTTCGCCTTCCTTATGCTATGTATAACTTCCTTATTGACATACATTAACAGTATTGACAACAACCTTAAATCATTTTTCATTTTTATTATGCTTGCTTATATACATAATAATGGTTGACACAAAACACTATCACTTTTCAAATCTAAATGAACGAATTAATAACTAAACCTGAATACTATTAGTTTATAAGTTATTTTGCTTGCTACTCCATAAATTAACATCCTTTAATGTCTAGTTTTGCATGTTAAGAAACGAGATGACCTCTTAAATCTGAATGGCAGGTTTTAAAACTACATTTTTGACTATAAAACTGTCTTGAACTAAAATTAAAAGCTAAGTTAACTGCAAATAATACACAAGTTTAAAAACACCCAATGTGTTCATGTGTCGTTTGCATTTCGTTTTCTCTCACTAAGCAGTTTTGTGTTTAATAGACATCTAATAGACGTCTAAACATAGATGTTGGCTTATTTACTTCTAGTAAATTGCTTATTTAGTATTATTTTACTTATTTAGACTTCACATGGACAGTAAAACATGCTGGCTTCCACATAATCGATCTGTGTTGGGACAATATGAGTTAAGTTACCTTAGCAGTTTTTACAGATTTAAGCGTATTAAACATAAAACAATTAAATTGTCCTGTGTTTTTTCAGCTTATTTTAAATATGTAGTTTGAGCAAATGTCATCTTTTGAGTGTGTGTAGTCTTGTCATTCCTGTGTATTTGATGACTAGTCTAGTTTTGAGCTATTCTTTGATGTCTATTAGATGTTCACTGGCTGCCCAAATTAGTCTCGTTTTGTCAGGCCATATGTATAGATGTCTATTAGGCATATTATAAATATTCAAAATAAAAGTCTGCTGAGGTGAGTCAATATCTGAAAGCGTATGTAGGCTAGGGCTGTGCAATTAATCGCAATCGCAAAAAAATCGCGATTTAAGCACATGCAATTTCTAAATCGCGTAAGGCTGCAATTTTATCTATTAATTTATTTCGATTTTTGTTCACGTTCTTGTGCGCATGATTTTAATATGTTAAACAATCAGAGCTGACGCAGCACACCGGGCGATTACAGCTAAGCTGAGCGGGAGAAAGATGTTAACCAATCAGAGCTCACTCTGCGCACGACGAAGTTAAGCGAAGTTAAGCTTTCGTTCTGTCTATCTATCGTTTTATCTATCGTTCTATCTTTGGTTCTTTAGTTTTTTCTGCTCTTTAATTTTTTGTAGCTATTTTGTTTTATCTTTTGTTTTTTCGTTCTTTCGTTCTGTACTGCTATCTATTTATCGTTATTTCTTTCGTTCTATCTTTCGTTCATTCGTTTTTTTGTTCTTTCGTTCTATCTTTCTTTCGTTCTGTCTGTCTGCGCGCGACGAAGTTGAGCGGGAGAAGCGAATAGGTGGTTTTGATTTACGTTTTTATTTATTGTTCTGACTGGAATTGAGGTTAGTTCATCTTTATTTCTTCATGTTGTCTGTTTTTAACACAATTTATTACAGTTTTGTTGATCCAGCAGTGAGTGCTGCTGTGTACAGTATGTGTTTAACTAGAGCTGAGGTTACTTCATCTTCATTTATTTCATGTCGTATGTTTTAAAGATGATTTTACTACGGTTTTATTTATTAAACTGTATACTACGTTATTTCATTGTGAAATGTTTGTTATGCGCTTCTCATGCACTGAATACATGTAGAATGTGTGTGTGTAGCGCGTTTGACAAAGCAAAAACAGCTGCCAAAATCGCAAATAAAATCGCAATATTCGTTCAAGAAATCGCAATATGATTATTTTATCCATATTGCACAGCCCTAATGTAGACTGTAAAAAAATATATCTGATAATGAACAGCTTCTGTATTTTGTGATTCACAAGTGTTTTTCGCTTATTTATGGTTGTGAGTTGCGTTATGGCATGTTGATCTTTGCTCTGTCGACTTTTAAAGTTGAAAATTCAACTCTGCTGTTTAAGAAAGTGACTTTTATTGACATTGTAGCAGTTTGACATTAGATCGTGTATAAGAAATACTATATATATATATAAATATATTAAGGTTTCATTCATTCATTGTCTTTTCGGCTTAGTCCCTTTATTAATCAGGGGTCACCACAGCGGAATGAATCACCAACTTATTCAGCATATTTTTTTCGCAGCGGATGCCCTTCCAGCTGCAACCCATCTCTGGGTAACATCCACACACACTCATTCACTACAGACAATTTAGCTTATCCAATTCACCTATACCACATATCTTTGGACTTGTGGGGGAAACCAGAGCACCCGGAGGAAACCCACACGACCACATGGAGAACATGCAAACTCCACACAGAAATGCCAACTGACCCAGCCGAGGCTCGAACCAGCGACCGTCTTGCTGTGAGGCGAATGTGCTACTCACTACGCCACCGTGGCGCCCATCTTAAGGTTTTTGTAGCATAATATACATCGCCAACACAGACAACATAGCACTGCAGACTATTAGAAATGTTCATAAAAGTCTCTTTTTCAAACTTCTTTAGGTTTAAATTTGTTGGATGAAATATCGTGGTCCTGTAATACAATCATAAATAAAAACATGAATCACAAAATATAGAAAACAGCTAATTATCGGATATTTTTTACAGTGTAACCATGAATCTTACATCTTGTACTTTTGTTTGTAGACACACTGAAAACAGCCCTAATCTGATCAAGAATGAGTCACGGATTTACATTTGGTGGATCTTCAAGCCGCGACATTCCTGTAGCAGCAGCTCCGGGTTTTAGCTTTCAAAAACCTGAAGTAGCGGCTCCAAGCCCTGTTTTAGGCGGCAGCTTCACATCTGCATCAGTCAGCACTTCATCTTCAGTCCCCTCTGCCGTCAGCAGCTCTGCTCATAACCTTGAAACTGTGACAGTGCCTCAGTTCTCTCTAGGTAAGATACACAACCACCCTAACAACTGCACAATTACATTAAAAGCACTTATGATGTGCATTTTTATCACAGAATGTTCTCTGGGGTTCATTTATAATATGAGGAAGACATAAAAAGCATCAACATTTAAAAGCAGCTGGACATTTTCTGTCCCTTTTTGAAACGCTCATTCAATATGGCGAGACAATGACTGGCCACTGGGGAAGGTTTACTGCGTGTTCAGTCTTTTTCAGTACACAAAGTCATTTAAGTACCACGTTATTAGGTACACCTGTCCGTTAACGCAAGTTTCTAATCAGCCAATCACATGGCAGCAACTCAATTTAGGCATGTGGACATGGTCAAGACGATCTGCTGCAGTTCACAGCGAGCATCAGAATGGGGAAGAAAGGGGATTTCAGTGACTTTGAACGTGGCATGGTTGTTGGTGCCAGACGGGCTGGTCTGAGTATTTCAGAAACTGCTGATCTACTGGGATTTTCACGCACAACCATCTCTAGGGTTTACAGCCAGTGACCTTCTCACACCTCCAGCTTCTCCACATTGCACGTCCAGGGTTCTTCAGCCTCCAGCACCTAAACAGCAGCTCTGCACAGGACGTTTAGCTAGAGGAGAAAGGGTCGTGCCCAACTGAGCCTGGTTTCTCTAGAGAGTTTTTCCCTTCACTTTCGTCAATTGGTGAAGTTTGTTCTTTCAAATAAGCACTCGTTACAACCGAGGTCTGCAGAAGAGCATCTCTGAACGCACAACACGGCCAACCTTGAGGCAGATGGGCTACAGCAGCAGAAGACCACACCGGGTGCCGCTCCTGTCAGCTAAGAACAGGAAACTGAGGCTACAGTTCACACAGGCTCACCAACACTGGACAGTAGAAGATTGGAGAAACGTCGCCTGGTCTGATGAGGCTCCATTTCTGCTCCACATTCGGATGCTCGGGGCAGAATTTGGCCTCAACATCATGAAAGCATGGATCTGTTTTGCCTTGAATCAACGATTCAGGCAGGTGGTGGTGGTGTAATGGTGTGGGGGAGATTCTCTTGGCACACTTTGTGCCTATTAGTACCAATTGAGCATCGTGTCGACGCCACAGCCTACCTGAGTATTGCTGGTGACCATGTCCATCCCTTTATGACCACAGTACTATCATGACAATATGGAGCAAAATCTCTGAGGAATATTTCCAGGAGCTTGTTGAATCTACACCATGAAGATTTAAGGCAGTCCTGAAGGCAAAAGGGGGTCCGGTACTAGTAAGGTGTACCTAATAAAGTGCATAATAGGGCCTCAAGTTGTAGGTTGATTGTTAGTCATTTATATATACATTTTTACATTTTCTATATACATTTTTATCATTTGATCATCCGCTTTAACTCTTATTTTTTGATTACTCTCATTCATTTGGGTGCTCATGTTGCTCAGGACGAACACACCGGCTGATTACTCCGAGCCCACGCTCACACTCTCGCCAGGCTAGGACACTAGACAGAGGTAATTAACAGATACTTTAAGACGTATCCAATGAATTTAAGGTAAAACAATCTTTCAGTCAGAGGTGATGACCACCAGAGGAGGGTAGAGGATCTAAAATCCGCATGCAAGTAAACATAAGTTGAATATTTTAAGTTTAAATAAAAATTAAGTTAAAATACTTAAGTAAATATTATTCATTGATTCATTCATTTTCTTTTGGCTTAGTCCCTTTATTAATCTGGGGTTGCCACAGCGGAATGAACCGCCAACTTATCCAGCATTTGGGGGTGTTAGTGAGGTTCATCGTTATCAAAGCAGAAGACCTGATTTATGGTTTGCGCCTTCATTGTTCATCATCGTGCACAAGAAGGAGCATTAACTGCTTCGTTCCGGACGTCATTCAGGTATAATGATGCTGTGTAGTCCTATAATGTGACGAAGCCGCTGATGATATGCTACATTATGAAATCGCTTTGAATGCATGGGCAGCTGTGCACTTTTTCCGCGCTCACATGTGCATGCCACGAGCACGTACACTCTGTGTACATTATAAATAAAGCCAGGACGCGCTTTAGTTATTATTCTCTACAAGTCATCTGTGCTGATGTCTTCGTTTATTCAGTGCTACACCTTAGCCCATGAAATGTAATACCTGGAGTTGTCATGAAATTGTTTAGATGATAATACAAATTTAAAAATATATATTATATAATTAATTAAGCCTATTAAGAACAGGGACTACGCTGAAGTAAAGTGAAAGTGAAACTCTTTTTAGCAATGTATGATATATTTTTTCAGGGTGGATTGTTAAACCATATTAGGCTGTGTTACAACCCCTGGGCAGTCTAGGAGAGTGGGGTTGCACACTTAACCAAGGATTCTGGTGTAAACAAAACACGTAATAAAAATTGTAAACAAAGTAATGACCACAAACAATAATTGCTGTACAAATTAAGTGATTTATTACAGGGTGGTGCAAGTGAAGCAGTGAGTGAGCTATTTACAATAATTTACAAAAATCACAATCAAAACAAAAATTAGAAAGACTGGCTATGGGTGGCGCTAAAGCAAAGAAACAATCAAAACCAAACAGCCTTACTAATATCTAATCCACTCTAATCTGATCTAATAAACAAAAATGTGAAAAATAAATCTTCAACGTCCAAAGACGTCTTACCTAAACTACACTATCCACTTAACCAAAAATACACCGGTTGGCGCTCACCCTCTTCCCTAGTGTATCTCTAGACAGTTAAATTCCTATGTGTTGAAATGTATGTCACATGACCTACTTACCTACCAGTCTTTCTACCAAACCTCTGTAAAGAAACATGAGGAGAGGAAAGGAATGATTACAAAAGGTAAGAACAGACAGTGACTAAACCAAAATGACAACACAGTGTAAATAAAGGTGAAGACTGACAATATCTCTCAACAAAACTGAACAAAATGGGGATATAAACACAGAATCTAACTAGCAAGCAAGTAACAAAGCACAGAAATCACAATCAATCAAGCCAACAAAGACTGCCAAACTGCTGGCAGACAAAAACATATATAGTGAGGTGGAGTGATCTGATTGGCCGAAACCGGGACCAAGTTACTTCGGAGGAACCAATTAGAAGAAGGCAGTGACGGGATTGGGTGAATGAAGTGAAGGTGAACTAGCCAATCAGGAATGTCAGGAGGCAAAACAAGGAAGTGAACTGGGTTGATAGAAAGAAAAAACAAAATGAGACACATCATACAAACAAAACTAATTAATACATGCTGGCACGTAACAGGCTGCTTAATTTAACTGGAATTAATATTTTTACAGTTCGAATTGTTGACTGACTAGTAATTTATTTATCGAGTGCAATAAAAAGTCTTTCCCAGAGATGGGTTGCGGCTGGAAGGGCATCCGCTGCGTAAAACAAATGCTGGATAAGTTGGCGGTTCATTCCGCTGTGGCGACCCCGGATAATTAAAGGGACTAAGCCGAAAAGAAAATGAATGAATGAATGAATGAATAAAAAGTCACTAAATTACAGATAAAATTATATTCTATGGGCCCAAAAGAACTAACCAAGTTAGTGGCGCCATCTAGCGGCAGTGTGGGAATCTGTCTCGACATTGTGGTACAATTATAAACCTATTTAGGTGACTATTAAACTGCTAAACATTCAAAAGCATTTAAAAGAAACTTAAATTGTGTGGCCAGTAACTAATATTTATATAAAGAATATTTAAATATTTTTAGAATTATTATTTCTATTTTTATTATTTAAACACACACACACATACACACACAGACATATATATAGATCATCTCGTCTTCCTTCCTTTTTGTCCTCTGCTGATCACATGCCTGATTTAAAAACGTCAAAATACATTTTATGACCCTTTTACTATACAGTCCTGCTGTCCACTTAATAACCCTTGATTTTTATTCTGAAGCTTCTGCCATGCAGAAAGAGGAGTGGAGAAAAATGGAGTGGGGCGAAGAGTAAGTAGATACACCACTTTGAAATTTTGGTAACACTTTAGTCTAGGTCACAATTCACGCTATTAACTACTGGCTTATTAGTAACACATTAACTGTTCATTAGTAGGTATTAAGTATGATCTTATTCTGCAGTCCTGACCCTACCCAAAACCTAAACCCAATTACTACCTTACTAACTATTAATAAACAGCTTATTAGGAGTTTATTAAGCTGGTAGTGTTAGTGAATTGGTTGTTAATGCAATGAATTGTGACTTAAACTAAAGCATTTGCAGGATTTTTGGTAACATTGTGGTCCAACAGTGTTTAACTGACTTTAACTGTGTGTTTGTAGAGCGAGAGAGAAACTGCTGGAGTCTGTCCGGTCCTTTAAACCAGCCAGCGAGAGTGTTTCCGAAGCGAGGATTCTGCTTATCGGTCCAGTCGGTGCTGGAAAGTCCAGTTTCATCAGTTCTGTCCAGTCTGTCTTCTCCGGACGGGTCATTAATAGAGCCATGGTGGGCTCTTCGTCCTCCAACAGCTTCACCAAAAAGGTACACATGACTGTAACTGGGAAAAAGCTGTAATTAAACTGAATCTGACGCTGACAGACAGGTCAAAAACAGACAGGTGGGCGACAATACGGGTCTTTGTTGACATATTTTGCACTTCAAAATGCGCCACAGATTCTCTATTGGAGACAGGTCGGGACTGCAGGCAGGCCAGTCAAGTCAAGGTCAAATTTATTGTCTACCTTAGGAGAGATTTGTTGTTAGATATAAACGTTCTGCTGTACATAGACGCCCACAAGACAACATATAACACACAGTGGAAGGCAAATTTAGTCACCCTCCTGTGATTTTTATTTTCTTTTTCAAATGTTACCCAAATGAAGAGAGCGATACATTTTTCAAAGTATTTCCTATAATATTTTACTTCTGGAGAAAGTCTTATTTGTTTTATTTCGGCTAGAATAAAAGCAGTTTTCATGTTTTTAAAACCACTTTAAGGTCAATATTATTAGCACCCTCAAGCTATATTTGTTTTTGATTGTCTACAGAACAATACAATGACTTGCCTAATTACCCTAATTACCCTAGTTAAGCCTTTAAATGTCACTTTAAGCTGAATACTAGTATCTTGAAGAATATCTAGTCTAATATTGTGTGCTGTCATCTGCCTAAATCGGTAAACGACTTTTTTGCGATCCTATCATACTTCAGTTTCTCATTAGGGCTGCGCAATATGGACAAAATAATCATATTGCGATTTCTTGAATGAATATTGCGATTTTATTTGCGATTTTGGCAGCTGTTTTTGCTCTTTCAAATGCGCTACACACACATTCTACATGTATTCAGTGCACAGGAAGTGCAGAACAAAACATTTCACAATGAAATAACACAGTATTTAGTTTAATAAATAAAACTGTAGTAAAATTGTCTTTAAAACAGACGACATAAACTAACTGAAGATGAAGTAACCTCAGCTCTAGTTAAACACATACTGTACACAGCAGCACTCACTGCTGGATCAACAAAACTGTAATAAATTGTGTTAAAAACAGACAACATGAAGAAATAAAGATGAACTCACCTCAATTCCAGTCAGAACAATAAATATAAATGTAAATCAAAACCACCTATTTGCTTCTGCCGCTCAACTTCGTCGTGCGCGGAGTGAACTCTGATCGCTTAACATCTTTCTCCAGCTCAGCTTAGCTGTAATCGCCCGGTGTGCTGCGTCAGCTCTGATTGGTTAACATATTAAAATCATGCGCACAAGAACGTGAACAAAAATCTAAATAAATTACCAAATAAAATTGCAGCCTTTGTGATTTAGAAATTGCATGTGCTTAAATCGCGATTTTTTACGATTGCGATTAATTGCACAGCCCTATCTCATCTAATTTTTTGACCAATCAAATGCTCTCTAGTATCTGTCATGCCCCGCCCCCTTCTTGTCGTTTGCTTTTCAGTTGTTACACTTGAGCTCAACAAACTGTGATAAAAACGAAACGCTATTGGCCGATTTTTAAAAAGGGGAGGCGCTAAACTATGCCCCGCCTTCTCTCTTTATGTGTCACTTGATATTACTTCAAACATCGAATAAAAATGCACATTTCAAAGTAGGCCTCGACAATATATATCGTTTAAGCATCGATATCGAAGTGTGAGTATCCACAAGAGTCGCATCATAGGGTTAGATTCTTTGTTAAATGCTAAAAAATAAAGATAATATTATTTTTTAAATTGTTTATACAATGATGATCGTGTTATTTTATGTTTGACGATTGAACTTCTGTACCTGAATACTGTTAGACTCTGAAAAAACACCATAAAGCACTGAAAAATATCTAGTAAAGTATTATATACTGTCATCATATTTAACTTTTATCTCTGCTCTGTTGTACTTACAGTATATATGCTTGTTTTTTATTATAATTCATGCAAACGCACTGCATAGAAAAAGGCCAAAGCTATCTAAATGAATGAAATCTTTATAAATTGAGCTATTCAATTCATCTGGGGAAATTGTATTCATATCGCAATATGTAACACAGGAAAATAAAATATTGCATTGTTACATTGTTCCAATGTTGTGCAGCCCCATTTCAAAGCAATTCACAGGACCTGTACGACTTTTGACTTTGTCACATTCGTGTGCAGGGGCGTAAATCCCGGGGGGGGCAGGGGGGACATGTCCCCTCCCATCCGAGGGTTGTCCCCCCCTCCAAAAAAAAAAATTGCACTCTGTATTGTGAAAAATATATGTATCTACACCTAAAATAATTGTATATGTAGAAAAAAAAAACGCATTTCGCATTTTATATGCGTTTAGAAGCTATTGAGTTCCCCCTCCCCTTCCTCACAGTGGTTTGGTCCACTGCCTGCTTTCCTGGTTCATCTCTCCGACTATGCGCACACACACAAGTCAGGTGTTCGGCTGCGGCTCAATTCTAGATGATCGCCAGTAAGGAGGGTACTTTATTCACTGTAAATAAAGCGATTATCTTTAATGTTGTTAATACAGACTCATTCCTGAATTATTTGCGGTAAAAATGCTGATTACTGGTGTATTTTCCATGTGTCTGCTATATTAGCGATTGAAATATTACCTATCTAGTTAACGTTAGCGTTAGCTTGTTGCAAAGTGCAACATACTAATGTCACAATGTTCAAATACCAATACTAATAATACTAATAATAATAATACTAATGTCACAATGATAAA
>CAIGQQ010029979.1:44037-69576 GCA_903798035.1 Danio albolineatus | reverse complement strand
ATATTGACAACTTTTCTAAATGCTGTAACGTCACAGAAACCTGATCAAAACTTCTGAGGACCCTGGGGTCACTCTGCAATTTTTTGAGTCTTTCTGAGGCATTGAAAAATACAACCCCTATTTCGGGAGATATAAGATTCTTCTGCCAGTCTTCGGTGCTCTGTGATCCAGCGGACTCCTCTTCTTCTTGTTCAGCCACTTTTCTGTGCAGTAGGCTGTTTATACCAGGTAAATTATCTACACCAGCATGAGTTAGCAATATGGAGTCAACTCGGTCTAGATGCCTCACCAGTTTCCAAAAACAGGATCGAGCATCAGACCCCCCATTGACTAAGACATTGAAACCATTCACAGCGAAAAAGGCACTGTCGCCTCTTCCTCCGGGAAACACATAGCAGCAGGGACGGGACAGTTTCAGAAAGCCCACTGTACTTGGAGGCACAAGAAGATCAAACGGCGACTGAGGTTCAAGAGACTCTGAGAGATACTCGGTGAACTCTTGAAGGCCCTCCATCTCAGGGAGAACTAATGGGGGGTTGGTTTTAATTTCTATATAATCTTGTAAATTATGCTTTTCTAGCTGAGAGGTTTTCCATTTGCCAGATTCAGGGCAGCTCAGAGTTAGACAGGCTTTCTGAGTAGGGTCTGCAGAGCTCAGAAGATCTCCAATCTGTGTTGAGGGAAGGAATAAAATAGAAAAAACATCTATTACAATAAATTATTATAATGTTAGTAAAAAAAAGAGAAGATTTTCCTACTTAGAAAGTGGTTTGGGCTTGTTTCTAGCCCAAATATCTAAGAATTTCTAAAAATTAAGAAGCATTTTCTAAACGAGCAAAACTTTTATTTCTTGTTTTCAGAAAAAAGTCAAAATTAAGGTATTTTTTTCTAAAAACAAGATAAAGAATCTGCCAATTAGAAGCACTTTTAGTTTAGCATAAATCATTAAATCAGATTAGACCATTAGCATCTCAGTCAAACTAAAATTAAAACAAGTTTTGATATTCTTACGCAGTCCCTGAAAATCTCCATCTAGATAACAGGGATGTGTAATATCATTTCACTGCTATAGGCATGGCACGGAAGCAGCGTTGCTTTATTATTACACAAGAACAAAAGAGTACTAGTACTACCCATGTTGGTCTAGAAAATAGCAACTTTTAATTTTCTGTAGGTCTTAATATACAATGTAACTGCTGAATAGTCCAGTGGTTCTCAACCACGTTCCAGGAGGACCACCAACACTGAGGGCTCTATTTTAATGATCTAGGTGATCTAAGTCTAAAGAGCGTGGTGCAAAAGCATTAAGGGCATGTCCGAATCCACTTTTGCTATTTTAAGTTTTGCGCACTGGCGCATGGTCTAACAGGGTTGAGCTTATTCTCTTAATGAGTTATAGGTGTGTTTTAAGCATAACGTGCATTAAACCAATCAGAGTCTCATCTCCCATTCCCTTTAAGAGTCAGTTGCGTCGCTCCATGGTGCATTTGCTATTTACATGGCAGACTTTAAGCGTAAGCGTAAAAACTGAAGCTTCACTAGCGAGAAAACAGTTAAACAGAGCATCTGCAGCGCGAGGATAAAGAACGAGCCTCCTCCATTCAGCCTCTTCACTTTTACTCTTTACTCCTTTACTTTCGTGGATAAGGAAACGGTGTTGTACTCACTTCACTGAAGACATCCAGTAGCCCACGTATTTAATTTCATTTGTTAAGCGCAGAGATTTGTTTCAAAACTATTTCTAAATTCAGTTCTAATCTCCAGCAAAGGAATAAATGAACAATAATAACGAAGTGTGGTCAAACAACTGAGTTATATCCAAACACACGTCCTGTTCTGATTCAAACGTATCCAAAAGCTGACAGGTGGACAAATGTAAACTTATTTTAATTGAAACAAATATAAATATGTATATAATCAATAATACTGCTAATAATAAAAATGATGCAAATTGTCATGAGTCAACTGAAAAAGCCCCCCGAGGTAAAAGCATGGAGGTGTTCTGAGTGTATTAAGCAACGTGTAAGAATTTGGACCCACATAGACGCATAACTAACACACACACTCCGCGCTGGACAGTAGAGCTGGTTTTAGATGGTCAATGGCACGGTCTTTTTCAGTTCTTCAAAATAGCAACGCACCTATGATGTGCCTTAACACACTCATGAGTCCGCAAAGTGGTGCAAATGGATTTACCATTTAAACAACGTGCTGCAAAATGGGAAAATTGGAGTTGCGCTGGTCTGAAAACAGCAACAAATCATGCTGGGTGTATGACAGGGCCCTGAATGTTTTGGATGTCTCCTTTGTCTTTCACACCCTTTCAGTCTCTGCTAATGAGCTAATGATCTGAAATCTTATCTCAAAACTCTTTGGTCATTTTTGAGTGAGATGCTAACGGTCTAATCCGATTCAATGATCTATGCTAAGCTAAGCTAAGCTAAAAGCTGTTCCACCAGATATGTAGATTAGTTGTATCTATTGTAAAAAAAATGGAAAAACTCAACTCACGGAGGGGCTGTAAAATATGGAAGCTATATCCAGCCAATTTTAAATAAATCAAATAACCAATGGAAATTCAAATGAAAACCAGATTAACAATTTTATTATAACAGTTTTTGCGAAATATCTGTTAAAATTGAAATTTTAAACTAAATTATTTAATTTCCATTTTCATTTTCACTGTGACAACACATCGTCCCAGTCAAATCGATAAATAAAATGAAGTTGCCGATTTAAGATGTCATTCTCACTGCATTTCCGCGTCAAGACTGCCAATATTAAAATGAAAAGCCAAACTAAAAAATAAAATGCAAACACAATTTTTGCAAAGCCTGTTATTAATGTTCACGTTATAATAGTGACACAATCCGAATATAAATGTAAATGTATGTTTTTCTTTTATTGACACTTTTATTTCAGTTTTCAATTTCAACGTCAACCTGTATGCAAAGCCTATGCTAATCAGTGGGGGGGCGTATTTAAATGACGTACTGTGTTATCAGAGCCTGAGAGCAGAAGCACGGCTTTAAAGAGCCCATATTATGGGTTTTTGAAAATGAGCTTGCATGTAGTGTGTACCACAGCTCTAAGTGAAGTGAAATGTCCAGCTAAGGCTTAAATCTGAAAGTGCACAGTGTTTAAAACTATTGATTCATCTATAAAAGAGTCGACTCATCGTTCTTCAAATGAATCGTTGTTATAACGAGTCTTTAGCCGTTTCGGCATGACGTGAACACGAAACATAAGCCCCGCCCACTAGCTGCGCACGCAGACCGCGGGAAAGTTGAAGCCCCCGGCCCCGCCCACAGACAGGAAGAGAAAGTGGAAGATGACAAGCACTATCGCATTCAGGTTAAATCATGTTACGTCGTGGACGCAGTGCTCTGAAGTGTGAGGGGAAACTTGTGCTCTTTTCCCTTCCCAAAGATGAAGCTGTGAGAGTCAGTGCGTGAGGCATTTTTGCAAAAATAAACCTCGGCATTAGCCCAGCTTTGTGCTGTGTTCCCTCTGAGGAGTGCTTCTAAAATCTACACTATTACAACGGGTGATTCGCCGCCGGCCGTCGTTAACGGAAGGAGCATGGGGAGCACCGGGACGTTTCCCAGTGGCCTGACGGCTGATCGGCCCTGCCACCGTGAATCTGGCGTGCACCCTCTATCCAACCTCTCCTTCGTCCCCCATTTCAACGTAAGTGTGATTAAAACTGTTGCCTCGCTGTTTTCTCTAGCTTGCAAATTATGAATTTAATTGTGTTTTGAAAACGCGACGCGTGTCGCTTTGTTTATGGATAAAAATGCGCTTGTGAGCTCGTGCTCCTCTGTTGTTTGTCGTTGCTATGGCCACCATGGGCTGTTCCTACTCACGCGCGGCGGTCATACGTCATAATGGGTCAGCTTTTGCTGCTGTGTGCATTAATACTGAATGTCTGTCGCTGTTTTTAGTTATGGTTAACAATAGAGTAATATGCTGGGAGATTGACGAGGTTGAGTTCGGGACTGAGCTGTCTTAACTTCTGTGAAGCGTGTTTCGGGCGCTGCGATCGGACCAATGTTGGCGACACGGGGGTTTCACAGACCGTACCAAAACGCTGAGGACCGGGGGTGATTTTCCGGGAGAAATAACAAATCGGGAGGGTGTCGTTAGATGGGTCTGAAATACGGGCTACTCCTGGGAAAAACGGGAGTGTTGGCAGGTACGCTCACGTATTCACTACGCCGTGATCGGCATTCTCTCGCGCTGAGCGCTGTCGACCAATCGCAACAGAATGGGTCATCGACTCATCTGTCAAATCAGCGCAGTTTAGCATCGCGCTAAGGAGTTGTTTAGGAACAAATGAATCGCTGAACGATTCATGAAGGAGTCACTGGGATAATGAGGTAAAAATAAATGCAGATTATAAGACAATGAATGTGTTTTTTGACCTTGCATGCATATCAGCCTGTTGATGAAGACCCCCAAAACCAAAATATGACATTTTTTAAAGTACAATATGGGCTCTTTAATGAATGGAACAGCGTGAGTCACTAACAGAAGTAAAATGGCTAAAACTGTCAATCAGCTTTTACGTGGAGTAGCTGCGGCAGTGGTACCAAGGGTGCCACACGCCTGCTTTTGAGTGAAGGTCTCGGCCGTTAGATCGCGCCCTGGGGGCTGGCTGCAGTACAAGTCATAAAGCCTGCCTCCTCCGTGTTACTGAACGAGACTTGAGACCAAATAAAAACATTCATTACACTTGCAATAAAATTTAGTAGTAAAATAAGCCTATTTCCAAAAAAAGAGGGTTCCTTTAAGAAGAAACTCACTTAATTTTGACTATTTTGTCTGATAATACATTTTCCTTGACTATAATTGCTTCTTCATGTAAGAACTTATAGATATTTGGACTAGAAACAAAGACAAAACCTCTAAGCACTAAGATATTTAGTTTTTGCAATGAAGTTGCTTTAAATAGCACTTTAAACAATGTAAATAATTTCAAAACTGTGTCACATCTATACAAAAAAAAACACTATGAATACAAAAACTACAAATAAACTTTAATATGATTGTGTAAACTCCAATAAAAAGAACCGACCGACCTCTTCGTCTGCAAATATCTGGATGAAATCTTCTAGCGAGAACGACCCTGTTTGCAACACAAGGTCTCCAGTCACTTCAACACACTGTCCGGCAAGAATTAGCAGCTTGTGAAGGGACGAATCAGAAATGAGTCGGCGGACCTACGGAAATATGACAAGCATATGTTAAGGACATCTTACTGGAGAGCATAAGCAAGCTCACATTAAATCGACAAACATTTTAAGCTCTCAAATCAAGATGCCAAGTTTAGTAGCGATGGGAAGAGGACACTTGGCTACTGCTCCGGATAGCAAATATCAAGAGCAAATCTAGCTAAACGAGGCACTTCAAGGAATGTGTCAACATCTCCCTGTGTTTACACTGTCTAAAACTGGGTAAACACTAGTCAAATAGCTTTCAAGCATTTTTTAAGGACAAAACTGCAGCATACAGCGATCAAATACGGAACTGGAGATGCTTGTGTGTAACAGTATGGCAAAACCAACATTTAAAACCTGAGTACACGGTTTACATCATAAGAGCAAACATTAATCTGGCTTTGATTTAGAGGTTGTAATGATGCTTAAAGAGCTAGCAATATACTGTTTCAAACATCGTCTGGAGCTTGAACATGGAGGGATTTAAGACTGTGTAAAAGCATGGAAGATTTCTTTTTAAACAATAAAACATCTCCGTTATTGCTTTGGGACATGTTATGTTTGCTTGACTGAATGTTGGAAACCTCTTTGTTAGCATCAAGCTTAGCCTCAAGCTTGGAAAGAAAAACCAGAAGAAAATATTTAATATTTTTAGTTTTAACACATTGCTGAAACAATTTAACATGTTACTAGCATGAAATATCACACTGTTTACATCAGGGGTGTCCAAACTTGGTCCTGGAGGGCCGGTGTCCTGCAGATTTTAGCTCCAACGTGCCTTAGCACACCTGCAAGGATGTTTCTAGAAAGCCTAGTAAGAGCTTGATTAGCTAGCCCAGGTGTGTCTGGACACCGGCCCTCCAGAACAGAGTTTGGACACCCCTGTACTAGAAACTTCCTGGCAGGTGTGTTGAGGCAAGCTGGAGCTAAACTCAGCAGGACACCGGCCCTCCAGGACCAAGTTTGGACACCCCTGGTTTACATGCTTCAATCATGTTTTAACATGGCTAACATATTTGCTAGTAAGAATTAGCCTGTTTTAACATGGTGCTAACAAGTATTAACACTACTCTAACACAAGTTAACATCTAACAGCATGAACTAGCATGCTGCTAACATTTTAACACACTGCTAGCATTTATCAAATGTTAGCATATTTGAACATTTCTAGCACGTTTTAGCAGATTATGAATTAATGAAACACGTTATTGCAACACTAGCATGTTGCTAACATTTTAACACACTGCTAACACTAGGGATGTGCAAATCGATGCTCGAGTATGGATATATCGACTCAGAAGCTTTTAATTTGGTATCAACATTTTAACTATATTTGAATAATTTCTGCATAACTAAATGTTTTAGCGCTGTGTACAGGATTTTCAGCGACGCTTTGTATACAAGACGTTACATTAATCAATTTGAACATTTCATTTATTTGAACACGTTGATAACATGTTACCAATATGTGTAAAATCAAATGCTAGCATATTTTAACACATTTCTAGCATGTCTTAGCAGATTATTAGCATTTTCCCATGTTTTTTAACTAAAGTAGCATGTTCGTTGCAATATTAGCTAACTTCATAGATCACTTTGACACTCACCTCTGAACAAACCAAATCGTGAGACGGGTTTACGATCACCTGCGTCTCCAGAACATCCCCGCTGTGCTGCAGCGTCTTCTGGCCTGTAGATCAACACATTTTTTTTAAAAATGAGTCCATGAATAGTAGGAAGTTATAATGTTTTTAGTACACACAGTACTACAGTGCAGCATAATCCAACATAGCATACAGGCAAAGCTATGTTTACAATATGATGGAAATTGCAACCAGAGCGGAGCAATATTTATAATTATAATATTTATAAGAGATTAAAATAATTAAGGAAGGCGCCACGGTGGCCTAGTGGTTAGCACGTTCGCCTCACAGCAAGAAGGTCGCTGGTTCGATCCCCGGCTGGGCCAGTTGGCATTTCTGTGTGGAGTTTGCATGTTCTCCCCGTGGTTGCGTGGGTTTCCTCCGGGTGCTCCGGTTTCCCCCACAGTCCAAAGACATGCGGTACAGGTGAATTGGGTAAGTTAAATTGTCCGTAGTGCATGTGTGTGAATGACAATGTATGGATGTGTTTCCCAGAGATGGGTTGTGGCTGGAAGGGCATCCGCTGTGTAAAACAAATGCTGGATAAGTTGGCGGTTCATTCCGCTGTGGAGACCCCACATAATTAAAGGGACTAAGCAAAAAAGAAAATGAATGAATGAATGAGGATAAGAATAATTTTGCCTTCGACTGTATTCACCTTATTCTCTGTGTACGAGCGGGCGCAGCCATTTGAATCTTTTTGGCTCGAGACTTCCGGGTCTCATTCACGTCCATTCATTTTTAGACGTTATAAAAACAGCTCGTCCTGCTGCTTGATGGTATAAACTGATATTTTCTTCTTATATTATTCTTTATATATTACTATTATGCTATTATATTATTTGTCTGTATAGTCATGAACACATTTGTTTGTAGAGCTAGTAGTTTGACCGTATTCTGCCGTTTATTATTCCTAGTCATTTCTACGGTGGCCGAGAAAGGTTAACGCGCTGCAATTTAAGAAAGCACATGCAATAACCAAAAACACCAGCAAATTAAGAAACGGTCTTCATCAATTTGACAGCACACCTGTTACACATTCTCACAACAACGGAAGAAAACGCGCAGCAACTTATTGAAAACACAACGGAAGAAAACGCGCAGCAACTTATTGAAAACACAAAGGAAATGTTTCAAGAGGACCCAAAAACATGACGGACCCAGCTGAGATACAGATGTAGGTTATTTATTTAATAATGCAACATTTCAGTTGATAATTAATCATTAATTAGACTGATAATTAACAAAAGACAACGGAATCGTGTAATCAGGATAATAAAGACCACCTTTCAAAGACCACCAATCACTTCACTGAACAACAGTCAAGGAGGGTCCGTTTCTCAGCTGTGTCCGTCATGTTTTCGGGTCCTCTTGAAACATTTCTTTTGTGTTTTCACCAAGTTGCTGCGCATTTTCTTCCATTGTGTTTTCAATAAGTTGCTGCGCATTTTCTTCCGTTGTGTTTTCAATAACTTGCAGCGCGTTTCTTCCGTTGTTTGTGTTGTGAGAATTTGTAACAGGTGTGCTGTCAAATTGATGAAGATCGTATCTTAATTTGCTGTTGTTTTCTGTTATTGCATGTGGTTTCTTAAACTGCAGCGCGTTAAGCTCTCTTGTGAGAATGTGTAACAGGTGTGCTGTCAAATTGATGAAGACCGTTTCTTAATTTGCCGGTGTTTCTTGTTATTGCATGTGCTTTCTTAAATTGCAGCGCGTTAACCTTTCTCTGCCACCGTACATTTCTCCCATGAATCAGAAGTTCTAAAACAATCATGAAAATTAGCGATTTCAGCATTGAGGAATAAGCTCAATATTTTGATGCAAACGCAGCAACAGGCCAGACTTTATGGCCACATTGATGCTTACTGAGAAACTTCAAACCAGGGATCTCAAACTCAATTTACCTGAGGGCCGCTCAAGGCAGAGTCTGGGTGAGGCTGAGCCGCGTCAGGTTTTCCACAAGAAATTAATTATATGATTAATTATTAATTTCTAATTAGTTTATTTTTTTGTAATTTTGTGTAAAAAAATAAATAAATAAAGAGATTTGAGAAGATTAGAATTTCAGATAAAATAAGATGAAAAAATAAACAAATGAAAAATTAATAAGAAAAGACAGGGCGCCACGGTGGCGTAGTGGGTAGCACGTTTGCCTCACAGCAAGAAGGTCGCTGGTTCGAGCCCCGGCTGGGTCAGTAGGCGTTTCTGTGTGGAGTTTGCATTGGGTAGGCTAAATTGCCCATAGTATATGTGTGTGAATGAGAGTGTATGGATGTTTCCCAGAGATGGGTTGCAGCTGGAAGGGCATCCGCTGCGTAAAACATATGCTGGATAAGTTGGCGGTTCATTCCACTGTGGCGATGCCTGATTAATAAAGGGACTGAGCCGAAAATAAAATGAATGAATAAATGAATAAGAATCAGTAATAAGTAGTAATAATAATATTTAGATTTACTGCTATCCGCTTTGCTGTTGTTCCAGGGAAAAATGCAACACTGTGTTGTTGTAATTTGTTTTGACAACTTTTACATTATATAGAAATATCTGTAATGTTTATTGTATGAGGTGATACAGTTATTATTTAGGTAGGACAATATGCTATTGTTTATTTTCACTGCTCACTGCGTGCGAAACAATAACCACCAACCAATGAGAGGGATTATAAGAATAAGAAAGATGATTGGTTGAAAATATTGTTCAGGACCAATAGTTAAATGTCACTTTAGCTTTAACTTGCGCATGGTGACTATACACGCACATACACACTGCTCAGCCTTCGCTTGCACATTCTCTCTCTCTCACACACACACACGCGCACACTTACACACATGCAGGTATTCACCGCGCACACGTTTATGCCAAATCAATGAAAATAAATACCGGAAAGCAAAACAGGAATATCTGACATTTCCCGAAACAGGATCCGTCAAGATCCGGCTCAAATTAACCACTGATTTATTTACATTTATATATTTATAATGTCCCGCTGGGCATCAACTTAAACTAGTTTGAAGTGTTGTGAATGAGGCGCGCTGGGACGAATGTCCGCGTGTGCCTAATTGAAACGAGGCAGCCAGCAGACACCGAAGAAATAATAATAATAATAATAGTAATACCGTAATAACCGGTATTGAAGTACAGTAGCATAGCAGGCGTAATTAAGCAGCTACAGCAGATTAATTCTTCTAATTAAGAATATTTATTATTGTCAGCGACTTAAATAAAAGGTTTAGCCTGTTAAAATCTATCTACTGATCACATCGGTGTTATCGTAAGCGTCAAAGGGTTAAAAGTGTGGTCATTTTTTTAACTTTAATTTTTCAGCGATTCCTCTGTGTACCACTAGAAGGAAGCTTGTGTGCCACTAGTGCTACACGTACCACAGTTTGAGAAGCACTGCTCTAAGCCATCTTTATTGGATTAAATCACAGCTAACAATCATACCTATATGTACAAACATCCCATTGCTCAATCATGCACCAAAACAAAGGCCTGGAAGGTGTAAAGTCCACCAGCGTACAGCCTACATGACAGCGTTTATTACTCTGAACGATTGTCTCCACTCCCTTAAACGTTTAGCATTCATGCTAACGGTACCACTTTAAACTGTGAATTGGAAAGGTGAAGAGGTCACGAAGCGGATGTTTAAGACACGTTCCTGTCAGCTCTGCAAACAATGAGCAACCGTGAGCTCAGAAACATGACGAGCTCACAGCACATGCTAGGAAGCGTCTCTTTCCTTCCTGAGCGCAGACTAGAGCAATGAGGATGACGCCATCGCCTCTGCAGACTCTACCGTATCGGTCACAGATAAGAGGAGAAATATAATCGAGCGTTAAGGAGCGCAACAAGAGACCAGAGACACTAAATTAACAGATCGTCTACATGACATGCTCAAGAACTAAACTCAAATCTGTCTGACCGTGGGGTACACTAACAAGGGCTTGCAGGGTTTCACACTCTTTCATGAACAGCAGATTTCTGGTGTTTTTTTCTTAGTGAGTGATCAGAGATTTTGAAATATCTAAATAATTATATCACTGCATGTTATATTAATATTTACTTAAACAGGAACCCGAATGGGAGCTATAATATTCTTCCGCGGTATCTCAGCTGATAGGTCAGTGTTATCTCACGGCACAGTGGTACAGACACCACACACACACCCAGTGCGGGTTGTAAAACTCGAGAGCGGAGCTGTCGTCATCATGACTGAACGTAAACGAAGTATAATCTGGAGTTATCGTAAAAGTAATCGGCTAAAGGGGATAAACGTCAACATTCTGTTGTTCCTTCACAAAAATCTGGAAACTGATTAAAATCAGGAAGCACAGATGAATATAGCAACTTAAATTTAAGATTCAATCTGAAGCTTCGACTTTTAAATAAGTTGAAGAAATTCAGTTGTGCAGTGTATTATTATTTTTCAATATATATGGTGCTGTTTAGACAATTATAGTTCTGTCATTTTAATAAATGTAAAAAAGAATCGTGTTTTTTTATAATAATAATAATAACAAAGGATATAAACATTAAAAAAAAATCACTATAAAATATTTCATTTAAGTTTTGATAAGTATCGATGTCGATGATACTTGTCTTGAAATACTTCGGTATCAGATTGGAAACAAAAATATTGGTATCGGCCATTGCTAGTTTCCACTAGTATTTTTAAGTTATAAACGCATATGCTATGCTAAGGTTACGCCTTCCGTCAACACTACCCCAGAGTTTTCAACGTGTTTGCAGGTGTAAGTAATATGAAATGTTCTGATATCTTTGGCGAGTTGGTTATCTGAGATGTAGAACGCAGGGAAAGCGTCCGCATGGAGAGACACTGCAGCGCTGCTAAAGATTGTGGCTGTTTACAGCGGTTTGACTGATACATATTGAGTTTGTAGCTAAATTGTTAGCGGTGCCAAACAGCATTTCCCATTGATTACATCCTTGTTTACGTCGTCGCTACAACATAGCGTTAACGCTAGAAACTGTGCATGTAGTCGATCAACTTTAACAAATAAAACACAGGTTGTGGCTCACAATCCACAGCTTCATTTGCTAGAGGAGTTTTAGTCGAATCCAACACTGAACTGAGAGAGATTCTGGAAGTTCTCCTTTGTCAAATGCTAGCTATATATTTATTATAATTCTCTGGAATAGGCATGGGACGATAACCGTTTTCAAGGTATACCGCGGTATGTAAACGTCAAGGTTTTGATACTGCCAAATCTTTCTGCTATACCGTTCCTAAGGTATGTGTAAGAGTTTTTATTTACATTTTTTTTTGGTTTTTAAGGTGTAAATTGTAAAGAAATCTGTGTTTTTGAAACAAATTAAGACAGCAGAAGTCAATGATTTACTTGAATTATTCAGCCTGACATGTTTACTGCCCCAAAATACTTTGAACACAAAATATTTTATTTTGAGAAACATTTAAAGGGGGAAAAGGTTTTGTTTTTTAGCCAGACATTTAAAAATAAAATATTTTAGAGCAGTAGTCACTATACCGTCATACTGTGAAACTGTGATATTTTTATCCAAGGTTATCATATCGTCAGAATCTTATACCCATGCCTACTCTGGAACACAATTAAATTAAACACAGAAGTGTAAACCCAGCTTTAGTGTAAACAGGGCCTATAAGACATATGAACTCATTCCAGACCAAATTTGAAGTGTTAATATATTCGCGTTATTTAAAAAATATGTCCTGCTGACAAATATAATAATTCAGGATCGAGCAAGAAGTCGATGTTGTGGAACATCTTCAGACAGAGCCTTTGCAGTGCTGTTGTTGTGAAGTAATAAACTCCAGTGAAACATTCCTGCTCTGCTTCTGATGGTATCTCTGCTCAGTAATTACAGCTCTTCCTCCGCTCTACACTACAAACACACACAGCTGATAACAGGAATACAGCAGCGTCTGGAAACACCAGCGCTGCACATTCGGGATCGGCCTCGGAGACACTGCGGGATGAGGGTGAAATCCGTCAGGTGTGTAAACAGAGGAGCAGGGCTTAATCTGTCGTATCTGACGCTGAAATAAAGGTGTACTGATCAACAAAGAGCCGGGAGGATCATGGGAAACTGCAGTTAAACGACAGGGAGGCTGCTATTTATTTTAAGTTGGTGGCACTTTACATGAAGGGCTGATTTTGCTCACATTTTAAGATTATAAGGCTGAACAGCATGAATTGCCATCAGTCTACAGAGATCACCCAGTAATTCTCTGCTGCAATAGGGAGATCACAATAATTAACCTCGAGCAAACCAAAGCAAAGCAAACACTAGCAGATTACGGTTGTGTTTGTGATAAGGAAAACCGCTAAACACATGCGGGCATTTCTTCTTTCTTTCTGTTTACTGAACTAGTCTGCAATAGTGAAAACAGGAGATGCATTAGAAACAGATAGCCATCTCTGGTGTTAAGACTTTAAGATGAGTCCCATCTCACACTCAACACACTACAATTATTATTATTAAACTAGTGAGTAAGTCGATCTCTCTCTCGCATTGTTTTTTTCCTCACCTGTAAGGGCTTATTATGCGGTTTCTGCCGCCCTCTTGTGGATGGACAACGTCAACCGTCTTTGGTCCACTTAATGACAGGCTAATGGCAGCCGAAGCGGTGTCTCTCAGAAATTATAAATATTTAATTTAAAATAGGCACTATCCTTACAAATAAACTGCATAGTTGCAATCTAAACAACTACATTCTCAGCTAAAAAGCCTCAAAAGTACTTATTTTTTGTTGCTTATATATAAATATACGCAAAACAAGCTATTTTTTGTTTGTCCGGACCGCGAGAGCGCCGAAACGCTGCACGTCATCTCAGATGATAGTTGTCAAAACACACACTAAGTTTGGTTTCAATACGTCAACGTGTTACGGAGATCTCGGCTAAAGTCTATTTTCGCAAGCTATACGTTAGATTTGTTCGCAAGTGAAACAAAAACGGTACGTCGAATCAACTTGATTTATTTTGGTCAGCATGGTCTGTAGATTATGTGATTCGATCAAACAGGTTTTACAAATAGCGAAATAATTGTCGTGAAGGAAAATGACGTCAAAGGGTGTGCTTGAATCGGCTTGAGCCAAAGATTCATAGAAAAAAATCTGGTCGTAGCCTATTCGGTTCAAAAGTTACAACGATAAACATAAGTGAAACTTTGGACCAGTGGTGGCACTAGAGAGTTTGAGTTAGACACTTCATGTTTGCTCTGATTCTATCATTGTGTCTAATTATACAATTTTCTTGCATACGGTTATACGAGCTGCCATTAAAATTCGGCGGATAAAGAAACTGAAGCGGAAGAATAATAATAGTAAGAACGACGACGAAAACAATAATGGCAAAATGTTGAGAAAACGGAATCAGTCAAACTGTAAATCTGCAGGAAATCTCACCACAGCAGTCTGATGTAAACAAAGGGTGTAAATAAACCTTACAATAGCACCCGGACGGTTCTGTGGATATGAGTGACCGTCCATACACACACAAACACACACACAGGAGCAAAGGAGATGAGCTGATCTGAGATCAGTGTGTCCGGCCGGACGCTCCTGAACAGCTGCTCAGAGATTAGTCAGGATTATTCAGCGTGTGTGCGGGAAATGACGGAGACTGAAAACACCTGACGCTCTGAGCAGGAGCAAACACAATAAAACACAGATGCGGAGTGTGTGTGTGTGTGTGTGTGAGAGTGTAATCATAAACAATGAGGTGTCCTGCAGTCACAGTGCTCCATTAAAACTAAAAGTCCCCTCAGTCTAAATAACTTCGGCCTGGTGTAGAAGTTAAGCTGTAAGCAGGCTGTGTGAAACATACACATTTCGATGTTTTTAACCTTACACAATCTTCTTTTACACTCTTTATTTCATTATTCATTTGACTCTTAATCTTATGTTTCATATCTTATCATTTGTCAGATATTTTAGTGAATGTATATATTTTATTTTAACCTTAATTAATGAATTATTGTTTTTTTATGCATTTATTTATTTAATTGTTCTTTAGCTTATGTTTTATATTTTGTAATTTGTTAGATATTTCAGTCAATTGTTTTTTTATTTTAACTTTGCTTAATCTATTCTTTGCTTTTTATCCATTATTTTTATCTATTTATTTAATTTATTATTTTAGATTAATCAATTTATTTTATATTTATTCATTCATTTTATTATTATTAACATTTTTATTTATTTATTTTTTTGGTTTAACCAATAGCCTACAAAATTCAAACACTCAAACGCATGGTTAGGCCATGTCTGCTCTAATATACACTAACCGGCCACTTTATTAGGTACACCCGTCCAACTGCTTGTTAATGCACATTTCTAATCATCCAATCTCATGGCAGCAACTCAACGTATTTAGGCATGTAGGACATGGTCAAGACGATCTGCTGCAGTTCACAGCAAGCATCAGAATGGGGAAGAAAGGGGATTTAAGTGACTCTGAACGTGGCATGGTTGTTGGTGCCAGATGGGCTGGTCTGAGTATTTCAGAAACTGCTGATCTACTGGGATTTTCACGCACAACCAGCTTAGATAGCCGGCCAGCTCTAGGAAGAGTCCTGGTGGTTCATTATCTTCCATGTACGGATGATGGAGGCCGCTGTGCTCATTGGAACTGTCAGAGCTGCAGAAATTTTTCTGCAACCTTTCCCAGCCTTGTGCATCGAGACAATCCTGTCTTGGTTATTGTGTTGCTAAGTAAAATATAAAATTGTGTATGGAAAGCTTCATCAATGCACCATGATACACCGAGATATCTAATTGAACAGAATTGATTGCATGATAACCGTAACCGAATCGAGAGACCAGCGTAGGTTCACACTCTTAAACGATATATTGCCCACTGAAGTATTATTAACCTCCCATCACTTGACTTTACATCATTTTAACTGAATTAATGAAACATTAAAGAGTGTAGTTTAGTATTTAACATTGTGAACATGACGTTACTAAACCGCCACTCTTACGAGCCCCTTCATTCGTCACATATTTAGGCCCAATACCAATTCTACCCCTTAGACCTTCCCCTTACCCCTCGTTTTGTGCGTTCACGTCAAGGTGTAGTGGTGTCCCAATTCTCTTTAGCTTGAAGGCGTAGGGCTAAGGGCGAGGGGTATACACTCCTTCGAACGAAGATTTTTCAGGACCACACTTAAAACGGAGGGGTAAGAAAATTTCCCAGAATGCACCTGCCACAGCTGAACCCGGAAGTAAGGAGATCCACAAATCAGTATTTTTTGTCATTATTATGAATTTTTACGACAAACAAACACATGTTTTAATATATTCATAACCGCTTTCGTGTTTTACCCTCATGCTTTTTAAAAAAACGCAAAAAAACGCTAAATTTGTCGATCTATAATCCCTAATAATAACTCCTGTACAGCAGTCCCACAACATTCTGCCACACGATGACACTGGAATACCCTGTCAGTGATGTCTAGTGTCTGGGAATGAGCTTTTACAGTGTCTGCTATAATGTTAATGTTGTTTTCCTGTGTTTACACAGATAAATATGGCCACTGTGTAAACACACAGTACAGTTACGATCTTATCGCCACATTAGATGGTTATGATAACATAATATACGCCTTCGGTGATTTCCTGAAGATAAACACCAAACAATAACACAACTGGAGTAACTCCAGCAGTCGTGATCGTCTGATCTCATATGAAGCAAGAGATGGCGATGACATATGATGACGTGTGCAGGTGTTGAAGAGCTGTCCCATTTCATAAGGGTAAGATTTGAAGCCCTTCGCCTTAACCCTCGGTTGTAAGGGCCAAGGGGAAGGGGTACAAAAATAGAATTGGGATTGGGCCTAAATCATTCCTTTATAACCTGTGAGAGTCATGTAAAACAAAGCAACTCAATGCATCACAATCACTTCATCGTACGCTTTAATAACCTTTGAAAAAACGATTTAGATTTAAATCATAATTCAGTTCCGCAGACAGACAGGGGCTGTGATGGTTTTCTCCCAATCATCCTCAACCTTGCGTATCTCCATCGCTCAAACAGTGGATTCATTGTCCAAGACAACTAAAACAGTGAGAGCCGGAGCTCCTGTGATCTAAAAACACCCAAAAAAAAGTATGAATCCTGCAGGAGAGTGTTTGTGTGCTCTGGAGCCGCAGTGAAAGGCTGTGTTGTTGTGAAGTGACGCTCATGAAGAGAACGGTCTGAGCCGCAGGGAAAGCTCGAGTTCGCTTCAGTTTTCATGCCCTGCTGCATCTAGAAAACAAATCTTCTCTGAACAGTCTGACTTTATATCAGTTAGCTCATATCTCAGCGTTGGGTGTGATGAGTTACAAAATGACTATTAAATGCGACTAAGGATGCTCATTTCTGGTAAATTTCCCACCCAATATTTGCATTTTAACACTTACTTCTATTTTTTTAAATGTTTATGATCTGTTGTTTGTCCTGTCTCTGTAATTCTGTTGCACTGTAGAAACTCTGTCACCAAAACAAACTCCTCGCAGGGCTCGAAATTGCGACCGTTTTGGTCGCATATGCGCCTGAAATTGAATCTATGCGACCTCAAAATATATTTGGGAGCATTTGTGTGAGTTCATAAAATTGTTGCGTGCGACTGGTTTTCACTGCAAAATGTTCCCCGCATGCGCAGATTTAGGACACATTCACGCAGAACGCATCTTTGCACTTGCAAAGACTGCAATGCTTGCCCCGCCTTCGCGCTCTTTTTATTGGCCCACTGCACTAGAACTGATTGCGAATGGATTGGTTAAAATCAGCTGTCAATCACTTAGTCAACGCCTTCTGCCTTCAGATGACAGGAGAGCTGCAACCGCGAGCATGTTAAGCGCTGAAGATGAGAATGACAACAACACCATCAGATTTTGTTTTAGAAAACACCTAAAGCAACAAATAATGGCACATCTAATTACTGATATTGCGGTGAATGTTAATCCACAATCTACATTTGTCCATTGGCTTCAAGTTCAAGTCTGTGGGACGGAGTTTTCAGGTAACTGTCTGCCACATCTACACACGAGATGTTCTGTTGAATCCTTCATTTAATCGCTAGATGCTGTCAGCTGTGCAGCCATAAGTAAAAGTTAACACCACGTACACCATCGCAAAAGGGCTTGCATGGACTAAGATTAAACTAATATTGCAGCTCATGAAGAGACCGGTATTGCTATTAAAATGACGTATACAAATAATAATGTATATATCAAAAGCAACTGTGCAATATCAGACATCACCCGTGAGAACACAGCACGTTAACAGATTCATTCATGTCCAGTAGTGCGTGCAGGGCCGGTGAGCGGTCCGCCCATGTATCTTTTGGTCACTCAATTATGTTATAAAAATGTATTTTCTAGTGATGACGGGATTTCGTTGAGACATATTTTCCTCACGCAAGCATATATATATATATATATTTGCTTGTTAGTTTTGATTAGTGTTGATTTCAAATGCAATAAATCTGTTTATATAAAACTTAGCAATGGTGTTCATAATTGGTGGGTGCGACTAAATTTTGTCTGGTGCGCCTACATTTTTAAAGTTAGGAGCACCAGTGCTACCAAGCAAAAAGGTTAATTTCGAGCCCTGCCTCGTATGTGTGAACAAACCTGGCAATAAAGCTCTTTCTGATTCTGATTCTGAACCAACAACTGCCACTGGTTAACTGAATAATAACCGTTAAACGCTCAGATTAATATTAAAATTATTATCAGGGTTCAAAAACATTTTTACTATTAAAATTCAATGACTTCTCCATGATTTTTCAAGAATTTCAAGTAAAATTTCATGACCTAATGTTTCATGCAGTGTGTGGTGAAAGAAAAACATTGCAAGTTCAAATTTATTACAGCATATCGTAAAACAGGCAACAATCTATTTAGCTTGAATTTATATTTATATCCATGTCAAATTTATTTAGATAATGCTAACACCGCACTAATAATGTGAGAGAATGGGATTGGCCAAGGACAGAAAACAAGTGAAGACAACTAACCTATGTTCATGTATACAGAATATCTGTTTTCCATGACTTTTACAGGCCTGGAAAATGCCATGTCAAAATTCCATGACTTTTCCAGGTTTTTCATGACAATATGAACCCTGTATTATTTAATTAAACGATTATTTTGTGTCGGACACATTAAATATTACATTTTAAAATACTGATTATTTTAACATCGAGCAACAGCTTACAGAACATCTTCACACATCTGCAGCATAAAAAAACAGAGTAAACTATATGAATAGTATAAAATAAACAGTCCTGCCCTAGATATGTTTCACTTAAATTATAAAGATGGTGACTATTGGGCGGGGCTTTCCCCCTCTGGTGACACATAGAAAGGGAGAATATCAATCAAAGTGTTTTTACAGACTGTTTTTATCAAGTCTGATTATAAAAAAATACAATTAATAAATGTTTAACATTACAGGCTGGTTATATTCACATAATGCTTCCAAACTACTGTGTTTAAACTCCTTATAAACCTGATTTTTTATAATAGGTCCCCTTAAAATGTGATGGAAAATCCTCTGAAACAGTAAAGAGAATTCTTATGAGATTCAGGTCATTCTATTAAAGTTACTTATAGTGCACTTGGCCTAAACACATCAGTTTTGTCTTTTTAAATAATATAGGTTATTGTGAACGATTCCTTTATTAAACATTTTATCCATTAAACCACAAAAAAAAACATTTAGCGAGAAATATTCAGAAATAAATCGTTCAGAAGATCCCAACTAAAGCATGATGTGCTGTAACTTCCACCAAGTCTCCAAACTCCAGACGCAAAGGTACATTATTAGACGATGTTTCACAAGGAAAATAATATTTCACGCAAGCAAATCTAATTTCACGTTAAATTCACTGTGTGTTGTTTTCCATTTCCGCGTAATTCCTTGTGAAATGTATAAGCCGTCTGTATTATTAACCCATTACAGAGCATTCCCTTCAATGGATACACTTCTGAACAACTAAAGAAAAGAGATTAGTAGAGCAAACACTGGATTAAACCACGTATAATTGGTGTCAGTCAATAAATCGATCCTTTTATCATTCATTCTGACCAATATATCAAACAAGACTAAGCATTTTAGGACAACTACATGCTATTTGTGCATGTTACTTCAATTTTCATTGTCCAATATGAATCGGTGGTGTTACCGGGCAGACATTAGGACCTGGGGGAGGCTGTTAATCAGCATAATTGTAGCATCACATAAATGGCTGTTTAACTTTCTGAGGGATATTGTACATGGCGTTACTCTGTACTCACATTCGCAGTTATAAGTTGGTAAGGCAAAAAAGTTAATCGCAATCAGAGGTAAAAGTTCACCACAGATTGCCGACTTGACCTTACCATCAATGCTCCAGTCAGCACACTGAATGCTAGTGAGCCACACCCACCTATTTACTTGTAGGGTTGCTTGATTCAGAAGTCATAATCATGATTATTTTGGTCATAATTGTAATCATGAATATTTAAAACAATTATGAGTGAGCCATATGAGGGCCGAAAAGTTTTGGAGATGCACATCAATAAACGAAGCGTGTCCTATGCTGCAAAAGTCACGTCACAGAACAGGCTTTTATTCATTTTCATGTGAAACTGAGCATTGCAGTGGAACAAATGTGGACTTCTGGAGAGGGGGCGGGATTTGATTAATGTTTCTCCTAAATCATTGGAAGCCAATATCCAATTAATTGCACCTACTGTGCATCCTTTTCAGATCTCTCCAGAGATGTCCAATAGGATTTAGGTCTGGGCTCTGGCTGGGCCACTCAAGGACATTCACCAAGTTGTTGTGAAGCCGCTCCATTGATATTTTGGCAGTGTGCTTTGGGTCATTGTCCTGTTATAAGATGAACCGTCGCCCCAGTCTGAGGTCAAGAGCACTCTGAGGCAGGTCTTCATTCAGGATGTCTCTATGCATTGCTGCATTCATCTTTCCCTCTATCCTGACTAGTCTTCCAGTTCCTGCTGCTGAAGAACATCCCCACAGCATGATGCTGCCTCCACCATGCTTCACTGTAGGGATGGTTTTAGCCTGGTGATGAGCGGCGCCTGGTTTCCTCCACACGCCTGGCGTTTACTCCAAAGAGTTCAGTTTGAGTCTCATCAGGCCAGAGAGTTTAGTTTCTGATGGTCTGAGAGTCCTTCAGATGCCTTTTGGTAAACTCCAGGCTGAGGAGAGGCTTCCGTCTGGCCGCTCTACCATACAGGCCTGATTGGTGGGTCGCTGCACAGATGGTTGTCCTTCTGTAAGGTTCTCCTCTCTCCACAGAAGAACGCTGGAGCTCAGACAGAGTGACCGTCGTGATCACCTCCCTGATTAAGGCCCTTCTTCGCCGATCACTCAGCTTAGATGGCCGGTGTGAGTTCTGGTGGTTCATCATCTTCCACTTACAGATGATGGAGGTCGCTGTGCTCATTGGAACTTTCAGAGCAGCAGAAATGTTTCTGTAACTTTCCCCAGCCTTGTACCTTCATGCTTGGTTTGTGCTTTGACATGCACTGTCAACCCTGGGACCTTATATATACAGGCGTACGCCTTTACAGACCATGTCCAATCAGCTGAACTGACCACAGGAAATAAATTTATTTAATTCATTTTGGAGTAAGGCTGCAACATAACAAAATGTGAAGCGCTATGAATACTTTCCAGATGCACTGTGTGTTGCCATATACATGGAACAAAAAATATCAATATATATATTACGGTTGCAGTTTATGTCACGGTATTAATATATACTGTCGCACTCCTAAAACCCTGGCTAAAACTACACCGTGTCTTTGAGATAAATCATCCAGACCCAACTACACAGAAGACAGCATCTCCTCAGGCAGCAAATGCTGAAGATGGTTTATATCTGGGTAGTTTCAGCTGTTGGGTCAGCTGTTGTTTATCTACAGTTCTCTTCAGTCTGACAGGAAGGGACTTTTGTTGTGCACAATCATGTGGCTTTTCCCATTTTTGCTGATTCATGATAGATCAAAACAAGCTCAAATCTGTTTCATAAATCTAGTCTATTCTTTATGTATTGAACATTTTAGACACTGGAGTATAGACTAGATTAATACAAGCCCGAGATCCACCCAACAGAAAGATAAATTATGATAAAAATAGAAATAATATGTACAAGATCAGGATTGAAACGTGTCTGATACGCCCTCTCTCTCTCATAATTGACCAGAATTGTGCAGTATTCTTGCTGGCGCCATTTATTTTGGCTGTGGAATATTCTAAACTAATATTGTCTAGTGAGTAGAGTTTCCAAGAAAGATCAGTATCCCCTTTATTCTTGAGTTTTCTGTTATCTTTTAAGTAGCTGGAGCATTTTAATTATTCGCCAGCCTCGCCATAGTATTCTGCCATGGCTAGGCATGTGCCGGATAAGATTCTGAAGGTATGATAACCTTAAAAATATCACGGTTTCACGGTATGATGGTATAGAGCTGCTTTAAAATGTTAACAGTTGAGGGAATATTATTGTAAATAATGGTATATAATCATATACATTAATATAATCATGAATGTACATTAATCACGGGCGTTTGCGCTCATATTATGGCTGTTCTGAAAGCCTTTAACATGTTACACGAATGAGCGTCTACAGCTAGGCTATTCTCTCCCTGGCCAGACATTATTATTACTATTATTATTAATAATGAAAATAATAATAACAATAATAAATACATAAATAAAAACAAAAAATAAGTCGTGATCACGACATAACTTTTTGTTAAGTCGTGATCACGAGAAAACAAATTTTTGTTTTGTCGAGATCACGAGAAAACGAGTTGTTATGTCGAGATCGTGAGATAATTGAGTCGTAATCACGACATAACAAGAGAGCAAATCTATTTTAATGCATGGCCTCTTAGGACTTCCGTAGGGATTTCTTATATGCCAAGAAAGTATTGCTGTTTTTAAAGACGACATTTTTCAAGCAAACATTCATGCTGTCAACCAGTCACCTGCAAAAAAGGCAAACAAGGCTACAAAACTTGCCACAAACGTAAAAACCCAGCAAAAGACATTTATGAAAGCGGTTTTTTTTCTAGAGTCTAGTTTGACTTGTAAATTCGACTCAATATTAACTATTCAAAAATCTGTTTTGTGTTAATGTGACATGTTTCTGTCCGATATTACATGTTCCATGCGTACTGCCGCTATAAATAAGTTATTTTTTGAAGGATTTGACATGTGGCCCTTCACTTGGTTTGCAAATCTTGATGTGGCCCTCTGGTCTAAAAAGTTTGCCCACCTCTGATATATACAGTTGACGTCAAAATCACTCGCCGTCCTGTGAATTATATTTCCTTTTCCAAATATTTCCCAAATGATGTTGAACAGATTCAGGAATTTTTCATAGTATTTCCAATAATATTCTTTCTTCAGGATAAAGTCTTATTTGTTTCATTTCGGCTAGAATAAAAGCAGTTCTTAACTGCTTTTAAACATTTTAATGTCAATATTATTATCCCCTTAAGCGATATTTATTATACAATTATTTGCGTAATTACTCTAATTACCTGAATTAACCTAATTAAGCCTTTAAATGTCACTTTAAGCTGAATACTAGTATCTTGAAGAATATCTAGTCTAATATTATTCACTGTCATCATGGCAAAGATAACAGAAATCAGTGATTAGAGATGAGTTATTAAAACTATTATGATTAGAAATGTGTTGAACAAATCTTCACCGTTAAACATAAATGGGGGAAAACATCAACAGGGGGCTGATGATTCAGTCAGAAACTTAATAAGAAGTCAGACGCTTTCTGTTTCTTACCTTTGAGGTCTTCAGAGAAGAAAGCCGAGTGTCTTGAAATGAAGAGTTTGAGCTGTTCATCAATGTTGCAGACGCCCGAGTCCACGTCCCATGAGCGTAAACCTACACACAGATAGACCAGACTGCAGTCAACAAGCAAAGGTCAATTATTCATGCAGCACATTCACTGACCACAGAGGAAGAAGGAGACACTGACATCCAGCTCTCTCACTAACAAACACCAGACCCAGAACCTGCATTTATAATCCGCCTGGAGATTTTTCCAAATAAATGAGCATGCAAACCGCATATTTCAGGGTCTGTGTGAGAAAAAAAACAAGAGTCCACGTGGCTTTATTTTCAGACGTGCATTTTATAACCATATAAGAAGCTGAAGTCAAGTTTTTTTTGGTCTCTCAGACTTAAATAACTCCAAAATGGACAGAAACTGAAAAGGTTTTTTTTTTTACCGAGCCAAAATAAGACGACCTTGTTTTACCGCTGCCTTGCTAAAAAAGAAAAACCCTTCCACAGCAATAACTTCATGTTTCTCCTCAAAACGACAGCTCAAGTTCAGTGAAATACGACTATTTTATAGGTTTAAACCAAATTCTCAACACTGCTGGACCGTAAGGCAAGTTTAAACATATAGCACATACACAAAGTCAATTCAAAGTGCTTTACATCAACAGGAATAAAAGAAACAAGTATAAGAAAGTAAAAACAAAGAGTAAGAATTATTAAAAAACAGATTAAAAGGTGTTAAAACGGGTTATAAATGAATATTAAAAAGTAAAGAAAGATATAATAGTGTGATCTGTGGGCCGTAGCACAGTGCTCATTCAGAAAAGGCACGGCTAAACAGATGTGTGTTCAGTCTTGATGTGAATGGGCCTAATGTTGGAGCACATCTGATCGTTTCTGGAAGCTGATTCCAGCAGCAGGGGGCGCTGTTAGTAGCTGAAGGTCGATTCACCCTGCTCTGACTGAACTCTTGGAGTTGATCCTAAAGATCTGAGATCTGTTGATGTGAGCATATCTGTAATGTATTGAGCTTCTAGGCCATTCAGTGATTTATAGACCAGTAATAATACTTTAAATCTATTCTGAATGTAACTGGGAGCCAGTGTAAAGACCTGAGGACAGGTGTGATGTGCTCTGATTTCCTGGTTCTGGTCAGAATCCTGCCCGCAGCGTTCTGGATGAGCTGCAGCTGTCTGACTGTGTTTTTGGGTAGGCCAGTAAGGAGCCCATTACAGTAATCCACCCTGCTGCTGATAAAAGCATGAACAAGTTTCTCGAAGTCTCCACTGGAAACAAAGCATGTAATTCTTGCAATGTTTTTGAGATGATAGTATGCTGATATATTTACTGCTTTGAAATGACTACTGAAGCTCAGATCTGACTCCAGAGTCACTTCTTCCCTTATTTTTTGTGGTTTGACGCTTAGAGCCAAGGTACGCCATCATCACCTTGGCCCAATCCCAATTCTACCCCTTAGCCCTTCCCCTTCATTTAGCGCGTTCCTGTGAAGGGGTAGGGGTGTACCGATTCTCTTTAGCTTGAAGGCATAGGGCTAAAAGGAAGGGCTAGATACCCCTTCAAACAGAGATTTTATAGGACCACACTCGAAAGAAAATTTCCCAGAATACACCATCTACAACATCAGCATGGCTGCACACGGAAGTCAGGAGATGCACATGTCATTATTATGAATATTTAAAACAAACAAGCACATGTTTAATACATTCATAACCACACTCGTGTTTTACCATCATGCTTAAAAGAAAACGCTAAAATAAAAGCCGCTAAATTTGGCACTCTATAATCCCTAATAATAACTCCTGTACAGCAGTCCCACAACATTCTGACACTGGATGACAC
>CAIGQQ010029977.1:0-14612 GCA_903798035.1 Danio albolineatus | reverse complement strand
TATCTATCTATCTATCTATCTATCTATCTATCTATCTATCTATCTATACCTCCATCCATCCATCTACCTGTCTATCCATTTATCCATCCATCTATCCATCCATCTATCTATCCATCTACCCGTCTATCCATCCATCCATCCATCCATCCATCCATCCATCCATCCATCTACCCGTCTATCCATTTATCCATCCATCTATCTATCCATCAATCTACCTGTCTATCCATTTATTCATCCATCCATCCATCTACCCGTCTATCCATTTATTCATCCATCCATCCATCTACCCGTCTGTCCATTTATCCATCCATTGATACATCCATCCATCCATCTATCTACCCATCTATCCATTTATCCATCCATCCATCCATCCATCCATCTACCCGTCTATCCATTTATCCATCCATCCATCCATCCATCCATCCATCCATCCATCCTTCCATCCATCCACCCACCCACCCACCCATCCATCCATCCTCTTTTCATCTTAGTCCCTTTATTAATCCGGGGTCGCCACAGCGGAACGAACCACCAAGTCATACAGCACGTTTTACACAGCGGATCCCCTTCCGTCTGCAACTCATCACTGGGAAACATCCATACACACTCATTCACACTCATACACTAATGACAATTTAGCCAACCCAATTCACCTATACCACATGTCTTTGGACTTGTGGGGGAAACCGGAGCACCCGGAGGAAACCCACGTCATCAAGGGGAGAACATGCAAACTCCACATAGAAACACCAACTGACCCATCTGGGACTCGAACCAGCAACCTTCTTGCTGTAAGGCGACAGTGCTAACTACTGAGCCACCGTGTTGCCTCATTGCTATACCTTGTCTTCTAAAAAAATGATTTATTTATCAGCTGTGTGGCCCTTAAGTTCCGGCTTATTCAGCCTTTTTCTGACGGAAGTCCACCCGCTGTGCTGGAAAGGCCGTGGCATCCGTTGCACCAGTGTTTCATCAGAAAGCAGGGGGAGTTAATCATCATTTATTTATGTGCTGGATGTGCAGTGCTTTTAAGGCTAAACACTAAACGCTCTCCTGATTGCGGCTGCTGTGTGGGTGCCTGCACCGCGGGAGGGATGAGGAACATCTACAGACGCTCGTCATTTTTTTTTTGTCTTTCTTTTGCTATCTGATTCTCTACTCTTCCTTTTTAACCTTGGCTGTTTTCACGCCTCCTCCACTTCCTGTGAATTTTGAGCGTGACAAAGTCTGCATAGCAACACATTTCGAGAGAGAGAGAGAAAGGGAGAAGGGTGGAGGCTGAGGCAAGGAGGCACGGTGACCTTGTTCTGCTGTTGCCTTGGAGACCGTGATGGTTACCTCATCTTTACACGCCAAATCAGAGACGTGTACAAATATGTCGTCTATTTGTTTTCATTATCTCGCTATTTATTATTAGCTTTAATGCCTTTACTGTAGGTTTAAGGGGAGAGTTCACCTATAAAATTACTATTTACATCCTCAAGTGATTACAATGAGTTTTTTTTTTATGTTGGACACAAAGGAAGATATTTTGAAGAATGTTACCTTCCATAGTAGGAAAACAAATACTATGGAAGTCATAGTCAAGTGGTTACCGACTTCCAACATTCTTTGAAATATCTTCTTTTGCGTTCTACTGAAAAAAAAAAACACATAAAGGTGTGAAACAAGTGTGAGTAAATGGTGACAGGATTTTTAATTCTCTATAAAACACGAGAGAAATCTAAAATGTACACTTATGTGCGTGTGTTTGTTGGAAAACTAGTGTTTAAACGTTTAAAAGGAAATAAATGTGAATTAGTGTTATTACATTCTATTAAATCTGGAATAAGATGCAATGGTTGCCCGCCAAAACAAAATAAAATATGCAAGAGCTTCACCCAGCCACAGTGAAGAAGAAAAATCCCCCATTACAAAGGCTTAAATTAAAATTTAAAGGGATAGTTCGGCTGAAAATTAAATGTATCACCCTTGACTTGTTCCATACTATTTAAAAAGAAGATATTTTGAAGAATGTTGGAAACCTGTAACCATTGTTTTCCATTACATTTTTGTTCCTAATATGGAAGTGAATTGGTTTCCAACATTCTTCAGAATATCTTCTTTTTTGTTCAACTTAAGAAAAAACACATAAAGGCATGGGTAAAATTAAATGATGACACGATTAATAATTTTGGATAAACTATCTCTTTAAAATATGAGAGAAATATAAAATGTACAGTTGTGCGTGTGTATTGGTTAGAAACCTAGTCCGATTGAAAGGAGATTAATGTTAATGTGAATTAGTGTCATCACATTCTATTAAATCTGGAAAAAGATGCAATGGATGCCCGCCAAAACAAAATAAAATATGCAAGAGCTGCACTCAGCCACAATGAAGAAGAAGAATCCCCCATTATAAAATACAATATTAAAGGGATAGTTCAGCCAAAAAATTAAATATATCACCCATGACATCTTCCAAACTAGTTTAAGTTTTTTTTTTTTTGTTGTTCTGTTGAACAAAAGATATTTTGAAGAATGTTGGAAACCTGTAACCATTGACTTCCATAATTTTTTCCCTGCTATGGAAGTCAAGGTTACAGGTTTCCAAAATTCTTCAAAATATCTTCTTTTTTGATCAACTTTTGTTCAAGAAAAAACTCATAAGGGTTTGGAACAAGTGTGAGTAAATGATGACAGGATTTTCTTAGTTTTGGGTAAACTATCTCTTTAAAACAAGAGAGAACTGTAAAATGTACACTTCTCTGTATGTGTTTGTTAGAAAACTATGCTGTTTAAACGTTTAAAAGGAAATGAATGCAAATTAGAGTTATCACATTGTATTAAATCTTTTAAAAAGATTGTGCAGTGGTTACCCTCCAAAACAAAATAAAATATGCAAGAGCTTCACCCAGCCACAGTGAAGAAGAAGAAGAAAAATCCCCCAAATACAAAGACTTAAATCCAATTTAAAGGGATAGTTCACCCGAAAATGAAAGATATCACCCACGACTTGTTCCAAACTAGGTTAATTTTTTTATTTGTTCTGTTGAAGTTTTTTATTTGTTCTGTTGAAACCTGTCACCATTGATTTCCATTTTTTTTTCTTACTATGGAAGTTAAGGGTTACAGGTTTTCAACATTTTTCTAAATATTTTTTTTTTGGGTTAAACTGAAGAAAAAACTCATAAGGGTTTGGAACAAGTGTGAGTAAATGATGACAGGATTTTCTTCGTTTTGGGTAAACTATCTCTTTAAAACAAGAGAGAACTGTAAAATGTACACTTCTCTGTGTGTGTTTGTTAGAAAACTATGCTGTTTAAACGTTTAAAAGAAAATTAATGCAAATTAGAGTTATCACATTGTATTAAATCTTTTAAAAAGATTGTGCAGTGGTTACCCTCCAAAACAAAATAAAATATGCAAGAGCTTCACCCAGCCACAGTGAAGAAAAATCCCCCAAATACAGACTTACCTAAATAGTAAATATACTCAACCTTGTCTTAAATCAAACTATTTTTTTGTTCTATTAAACACAAAAGAAGATATTTTGAAGAATGTTGGAAACCTGTAACCATCAACTTCCATAGTATTTTTTTCCTACTATGGAAGTCAATGGTTACAGGTTTCCAACGTTCTTCAAAATATCTTATTTTTTGGTCCAACAGAACAAAACCTGTTTAGAACAAGTGAAGAGTGTGCAAATGATGGCGGAATCTTACATTTTTAGGGTGAACTATCCCTTTAAGTTAATAAACAATGCTAACAGTCAAGTTATAGGTTTATGCAGGATTAAGTATGGATCTCTTTATCCATCTGTTGCTGTGGATTATGCTGTGAGCCCCCATCCATATATAATACCCTTTATTGAAGCGTCCACCATAAACATAAATGTGTTGTTGTTTTCACAGGGACGCTGTTATCAAGTGCTTCACCACGTGTCTGAGCTAAGGAGTCCAGTATTTCCATCTGACGGCGGGTCCTTCATCACGAGAGTAAACAAAAATCAAACAAACAACAACATAAAGGAATTGTTTTTCTCTTATTTTAGAACCTGCCACATTTCTTCATGACCTTCTCAAAAGCATTTCATTTTTTGTCCTCATTTTAAGTGAATATCGTGTTTTATTTAAGGGTTAGTTCACACAAAACTGAAATTCGCTCGATATTTAATGCAGTGTTTCTCAACCTTGTTCCTGGAGGACCACCAGCACTGCACGTTTCGGATGTCTCCTTTGTTTGTCAGGTCTTTCAGTCTCTGCTAATGATCCGATGATTTGAATCAGGTGTGTTTGGTTAAGGAGGCATGTAAAATGCGCAGAGCTGGTGGTCCTCTAGGAACGTGGTTGTGAAACACTGATTTAATGAACTTTTACTTTTCACAAACCAGTTCGAGTTGCTTTTTTATGTTGAACACACAACAGAGAGCTGGAAACCTGTAACCATTGACTTCTATAGTATTTGTTTTTCCCACTATGGAAGTCAATGGTTACTGGTTTCTAACATTTTTCAAACTGTTTTCCTTAAGGTTCAACAGGAGAAAGAAACTCTTCAGTGTGAGTAAATATTCATTTTTGGGTGCACTGTCTCTTTAAGAGTGAATTTGTAATATTTAAATAAATCACAAGCCTTACTTTTTTATTTTATTTAATGTTTTATTTGTCGTTCTGCGTGTTCTCTTTTGTTATCATTTCATAATCCGCCACATTTTTCATCATCATCATCAGCAGCATCATCATCATCATCATATGTAGTCATAATACGAGAGGGGTCTGGCTGCAGACTTGGTGCAGTGCAATCTGAGCTGCATCCAATGTTTTTTTAAGAGCTCACCTAACCCCACCCCTAACCCTACCCCTCACTGTGACGTCACTAGCTCCATTGAGTGCATTGAGTCTGATATTGCATCGTGTGAGATGCAGTCTCAGCTTGCATCATAAAGGCTGCATCCAGATACTATTGCATAATACACATCCTGACGGAAGTCTGGTCGTTGATCCCAGTTGTAAGAGCAACAAATAATAGCTTGACTTTTAGTTGATCATTTGAAAAAGTAGCAGGATTGGCCAGCCCAGTCACCAGACATGAACTCTATCGAGCATGTCTGGGGTAAGATGAAGCAGGAGGCGTTGAAGATGAATCCAAAGGATCTTGATGAACTCTGGGAGTCCTGCAAGAACGCTTTCTTTGCCAAGTGATTTGAGTCACCGCAGAGATGTATGGATGCAGTCCTCCAAGATCATGGGAGTCATGCACAATATTAATTATTTTTCCACTGCAGCATGACTTTATATTCTATACTGGACATTATTTCTGTTAAGTGATGAGACTTTTGTCTTAAAGTCAGACCTTACTGTCCTAATTAAAGAATTAAAAATCAAGGCATGATTATATTTTATTTAGCTAAAATAAGTGTAATCTAGAGGACTTTGCCTTTCACATGAGCCACTTTTGAAACCAAATGATCAACTAGAAGTCAAGTTATTATTTGTCGTTCCTAAAACTTGAATAGACGACAAGCTTTTTGCCAGGTAGTGTGTAATACCTTTTTAACTTAATATTGTGTCAAATGTAATATTTGCATATGCATTACATTCAGCTCTTTATATTTACATTTTTTTATTTAGGATAAATGCTTAATAGCTAATATAATACACCGCCAGTTAAAGCAGAGTGGAAAAAAGTGCCTTTTTATGATGTTTATGAGTGAAATAAAATACTACTGTTCACTTTTGTACAGAAAAACATGCATTTCTACCAAATCTATTAAAACAAAGAAGGAAAAAAATACATTTCCCATGAGCCCATGCACCAAATAAATAACTCCTTTACTCGTTCGTTGCTTTGTACGTTCATTTATCTGCTTCTCAGGACGTTAATGTGTTATAATCTTCTGACAGATGTGTTCAGAATAATGATGTATGTAATGCGACAGCCCTAGGGCGACAGAGACAGCTGTCTAACTACACTGAATCTCAGGAGACAGCTGATTCTGTCCCGTTGTTTTTCTTTCCTTCTCTGTGTCTAATCTATCAAACGTGTTCCTATTTAATAAACCAGCATGAGCTCGCCTCGATATTCATAATCAGGTTTTGTTTGTTACCTCTGAGCATCACGTATTGTTTTTTTTCATGACCTAATAACCTAGAGTGGCTGGTCTGTTTTTAGACTGCCTAGGCAAGGAGGCTGTGGTACGGATGCGGTTTCCATGACAACTGTGGGAGCGCTCCGTTTTCTTGAGCATCCCTCCTCCACTGCACTCTTCTGTGCACAATGCTGATCACGTGTTTGTAATTATTTGGATGAGAGCGTGGGTATATGGCTTTAAAAAAATATAGTGGGAAATAGAAATACTATGGAGGTCGATGGTTACAGGTTTACAACATTTTTCGAAATATCTTCTTTTGTGTTTAATGAAAGGAAGAGATTCGTAAAGGTTTAAAATAAGTAAATGATGACAGAATTTTTATTTTTGGGTGAACTGACCCTCAGAATGCTTTATAATTAAGCAAGGTTATGAATTTCTGATATGGATAGCGATGTTTTTATTACATCTTTTTTATTAAAATTGTAATGGTTAATAACTGTCACAATAAAACAAAACAACATGTTTTTACAAAAATAATAATAATGACAAAAATAATAGTGAAACAAAATTACATAATAATCAAATATTAATAAAATGATTAATAATAATGAATGAATAAAATCTAAAATAAGTAAAATAATAATAAGAAAATTAATAATAATAAATAATAGTAATGCAAATTATACATAGTATGTATTAATAAGAACAATAATAATAAATTAGAAAAAGATAATGAAGATTTGTAAATTAATCATCGAAAATAAATAAGTAAAATTAATAATAATAATAAATAACAGTAATAAAAATGATAAATTATTAGCAATGAATAAGAACAATAATAATAAATTAGAAAAAGATAATGAAGATTTGTAAATTAATCATCGAAAATAAATAAGTAAAATTAATAATAATAATAAATAATAGTAATAAAAATGATAAATTATTAGCAATGAATAAGAAAAATAATAATAAATTAGAACAAGATAATGAAGACATGTAAATTAATAAAAGATAAATACACTCTAAAAAACGCTGGGTTGGTTTTCTAACCCAAATGCTGGGTTGAGACTGCTGAGTAACAAAATTGGGTTGATTTAACCCAATTTGGGTTGAAAATCGGTCTTCATCTACAACCCAGCGGTGCTGGGTTGTAGATGAAGACCGATTTTCAACCCAGCAGTGCTGGGTTGGGAAGGCGGACGTGAAAGAGAGCACGCACGTCCTCTCGACGTGCAGAGAAATCAGCGTGAGAAACCGCCATTTTCTTTGCGCAGTCTTTAGAGGGAAGCGAGTGAAATTCTGTCTGAGAAGTAAGTTATTTGGTCTGCATTTAACAGTTTTCATAAGAAATAACACATTTAGTTTACTGTATGATGTGTTTAAAGGGTCTTTTTCAAACCTAACGACTAAGCAACGGCCGAGCTTCGCCTCACGGCCGGTGTTCTGACGATATGTGCTACCTCCGCCTCAACGGCCGACCTGTTTCTCCGCCTAACGGCCGACCTGTTTCTCCACCTAACGGCCGACCTGTTTCTCCGCCTAACGGCCGACCTGTTTCTAAGAAATAAGCATACTGTGTGCTCTAGAAGACATCTATTAAGAATCAAACCAGAAAAAATACCAAAAAATGAAAATATAAATATCGTAAAGCTAGGTCTCCTGAACATCAGGTCACTAGCACCTAAAGCACTTATCATAAATGACATTATAACAGATAACAATCTTAATGCACTCTGTCTCACTGAAACCTGGCTGAAACAAAATGACTATATTAGTTTAAATGAAGCAACTCCTCCAGGATTCTCTTATAAGCATGAGGCTCGTCAAACTGGTCGTGGTGGTGGAGTTGCATCAATCTTTAGTGGTATTCTTAATGTTAATCAGAGAAACGGACTTATGTTTACCTCCTTTGAAGTATTGGCGCTTAATGTTATGCTTTCGGATACTATGAATAAAATGCTATCTCTCGCTTTAATCACAATATATAGACCCCCAGGACCCTATGTCAATTTTCTAAAAGAGTTTTCTGATTTTATTTCTGACTTACTAGTTAAAACTGATAAAATACTAATTGTAGGAGACTTTAACATCCACATAGATAACGCCAATGATACACTAGGGCTCGCATTTATGGATCTACTACATGCCCTTGGGATAAAGCAAAATGTTGTTGGTCCCACCCATCGTCTAAAGCATACTTTAGATCTAATTCTCTCTTATGGAATTGAGGTCATGGATGTAGAGATTATACCACAAAGCGACGATATTACGGACCACTACCTCTTACTTTACAAGCTATGTTTACCTGACATTAGCAGATCCGCACCAATACATCGCCTTAGTAGATCTATCGTTCCGTCTACCAAAGAGGAATTCGCAAATAACTTGCCTGATCTTTCTTTATTTCGAAATGCACCTGCAAATGCAAATGACCTCGATGTAATAACTAGCAGCATGGATGCCATCTTTACTAGCACACTAAATACTGTGGCACCCATCAAATTAAAAAAGACTAGAGAAGATAAAACTACATCATGGTATAACAGTCATACGCGCGCTCTCAAAACAGCAACCCGTGCCTTGGAACGTAAATGGAAAAAAACTAATTTAGAGGTCTTTAGAATTGCGTACAAAGACAGTATGTCCAGCTATAGGAGGGCCCTCAAATCCGCCAGGGCTGAGCACCTCCGTAAACTGATAGAAAATAACCATAACAATCCTAGATTTCTTTTTAACACCATTGCTAAATTAACAAACAATCGGTCATCGCTGGAACAAAATATCACACCGCAAATGAGTAGCGAAGACTTTATGAATTTTTTCAGTGATAAAATAGAAGGCTTTAGACAAAAAATAGATGTTAAAATCTCTGTACAGCCTTATACTTCAGATCCAGTAAGCATTCCACTGAACCAAATTAGCCTACAGTGCTTCGAGAACATAGAACAGGAAGAGCTAGACAAAATTATAAATAGTTCTAAACCAGCTACGAGTATGCTAGACCCTATTCCAACAAAATTACTGAAAGAATTGCTACCTGTAATAGGAGAACCTCTTCTTAACGTTATCAACTCTTCTTTGTCATTAGGACATGTTCCAAACTCTTTCAAGCTCGCTGTTATTAAGCCTATTATTAAGAAACCACAACTGGACCCCTGCAACTTAGCTAATTATAGGCCTATTTCAAATCTTCCATTTATGTCTAAAATACTAGAAAAAGTTGTTTCTGCCCAATTATGCTGCTTTCTGCAGATGAACAATGCTTTTGAGGTGTTCCAGTCAGGTTTCAGGCCTCATCACAGTACAGAAACTGCATTAGTGAAAATAACCAACGATTTACTATTAGCTGCTGACCAAGGGTGCATCTCGCTGTTAGTCCTGCTAGATCTTAGTGCCGCATTTGACACAATTGACCACAATATCCTCATAAATCGCTTAAACTCTACAGGTGTCCAGGGAACGGCCTTACAATGGTTCAAGTCATACTTAACTAATCGTTACCAGTTTGTGAATATTAATGGACAACCTTCACAAGTCAGGCCAGTAAAGTATGGGGTGCCTCAAGGATCAGTTTTAGGACCTTTGTTGTTTACAATTTACATGCTGCCCCTGGGAGACATTATTAGAAGACACGGTATCAGCTTTCACTGTTATGCTGATGATACTCAATTATATATTTCTACTAAACCTGACGAGACGTCTAAACTATCAAAACTAACTGAGTGTATTAAAGATGTTAAAAACTGGATGACCAACAACTTCCTTCTCTTAAACTCAGACAAAACTGAACTATTACTTATAGGACCTAAATCCTGTACACAGCAGATCTCACAACTCGACCTGCAACTAGAGGGATGCAGAGTTAGCATTAGCTCTACTGTTAAAGATCTGGGTGTCATATTAGACAGCAATTTAACTTTTGAAAGCCATATCTCCCATATCACAAAAACTGCATTCTTTCATCTGAGAAATATTGCTAAGCTACGAAGTATGCTATCCATCTCAAATGCAGAAAAGTTAGTTCATGCTTTTATGACTTCCAGGCTGGATTACTGTAATGCTCTGCTCGCTGGTTGCCCAGTCTCCTCTATTAACAAACTTCAGCTAGTGCAAAATGCAGCCGCCATAGTTCTTACCAGGTCTAGAAAATATGATCATATCACCCCAATTTTATCCTCGTTACACTGGCTGCCTGTTAAGTTTCGTATTGAGTTCAAAATATTACTTCTTACATATAAAGCATTAAATAATCTAGCTCCTGTTTATCTAACCAACCTTCTGTCTCGCTACAATCCAACCCGCTCTCTAAGATCTCAAAACTCAGGGCTTCTAGTAGTACCCAGAATAGCAAAATCAAATAAAGGGGGTCGAGCCTTCTCATTTATGGCTCCTAAACTCTGGAATAGCCTTCCTGACAATGTCCGGGGCTCAGACTCACTCTCACAGTTCAAAACTAGATTAAAGACCTATCTCTTTAGTAAAGCATACACTCAATAATCACTTAGCTGTATGATGCTCGAATGTGCTCCACGCATCCCCTTTATATACACTATGAACTGCAGCTACGCTAATTATTTTCTTTGTTCTCTATTCCAACTGGGGATACTCTTCCCGAGGCCCCCAGAGACTATGCAGCGCCACGGATGCGATCCAAGACCCGTGACGAGACGATCCCAAGGCTCCTTAACCCTGGACCAGGCTGTATCCTGAGCAGCTGCTTGGCGGAGTAGCAAGCAAGAGACGGATTCCCGTGACCCTCCAAGGACAGACGAGCCTCGAGTTCTCCAGCCTCCAGCAACTAGACTGCAGCTAGAGCTGCGCACCGATGGATTACTCTTCAGTGTTTGGACTCTAAGTAGTGAATATTAAACAACACTGAACTGAACTGAACTCAGCTATATACTAGCTAATAATTTACTAGCTAATAACTAAACTGACATTTTCAATTTACTATAACCTTCTATGTGAAGCTGCTTTGACACAATCCACATTGTAAAAGCGCTATACAAATAAAGGTGAATTGAATTGAATTGAATTTCTCCGCCTAACGGCCGACCTGTTTCTCCGCCTAACGGCTGACCTGTTTCTCCGACTCACGGCCGGACCTGTTTCTCCGCCTCACGGCCGGACCTGTTTCTCCGCCTAACGGCCGGACCTGTTTCTCCGACTCACGGCCGGACCTGTTTCTCCGACTCGCGGCCGGCCTGTTTCTCGGCCTCGCGGCCGGACTTGTTGCTTCACCTCGCGGCCGACCTGATGCTCTGCCCCGCGGCCGGACCTGTTGCTCAATGGATGGGACAGCGCCTGACATCGGAAGGAGCTTGGAAAGGATAAGGTATTTTTTTTTTATATTACTTTTGTATACGCAAAGTCCCTATATTCTAGAGTCTTTAGTATCTAGTCTGTTAGATACAGTTAAATCTACTGTGTTAGATACGGTACTTATATTTGTTAATTGGTTTTTGTAACAATTTGTAACAAGTGTTAAATTCAGCTTCTCTAATGATGTTTTTTTTGGTCAGAACATACTTAATAAATGTCCTGCTTTGCTTGTACATTTTGTTTAGCTGTACATTGAATAGCAAATGTTAGTAATTTACTATTAGCATATTACATCCTAAACGTGATTTAAGCTATCTTTAATCCTGCATGTATTGTTAGTTTGATGCAGATGGGAATGTCTGAGCTAAGGCTAAATCCAAACCTAATCACCTTCGATTGCAAAAAAGTTTGACCACAGTTTTGTGAGACTTCCTGAATAATTATGATCATTCAGGAGTGTTTTTGTGATAAAGTGACTTTTGGCTAACATTATCTTTTTTTAGTTAATTTTGCTAAAATGCTTTTATCTGTTGTTCTATTTCAGATGAATGGTGAAAACCAAACTAAAAGAATGGAATCTTGAAGAGTTAATCCCCACATTTGAAGGTATGTAGTAATATTTTACGTGGTTCGTTGTAATCATCAGGGATGCCCTTGTCTTAAAATTTGTCTGGTTGACTTGTGATGTTCATTTGAAGCATTAGTTGAATAATTACAGATTTATTAATAAATAATTTTTAATCATAATAATTAGTCTCTAATTGCCCACATTGCCTATGTTATAAGGCAAACAAACACAGTTTTGGAGTTCCGTGCTCAAGTTCATAAAGACTGAGAAAGCAGAAAGCACATCCTGTTACTTTCATTATTTACAAGATTGCAGTGTTTTGTTTTTATTGTGAATGCACACAGAGAAATGTAGTGTCTTAACATATCTTCAAAAGGTACATTATTGTTATCTAAATGACCAAACATTGACCAAACACAAGAGTATTTTGAGAGCAAGTGACCACACAGGTGCTGTTAAGCTTCCACACTCTGCACAGACATTTAGTGCACATATTTCTACATTAGCATTAGATTGAGCAGCCATGTAAAGTTACTACTATATTTCAGATGGTAAGCCATGGCTTATTTGAGGTCGATGAGAGCATTTGGATATCATGCCTGATGTGGTTACTACTGCATAGATCAGCTGTTAACAATCTGTGTGACTTTGCCAATGTGGATTTTTCTTTTCTGCAACTAATAAATTTTGAATAATGGTTAGTCAATTATTAGAGGGCAGCCCTAGTAATCATTAGCCACTTCAGCACTTTAAACTGAGAGATTAAAAACAAATGCCAACTTGTCTTTGACTGGTTAATTTTAAAAATCTGCTGTTCATACAACCAGTGGCTTTTTCTTGTTTTATTTTTAGCGTAGGAGCGAACCTTCCCTCGTCTTTGATTAAATTCAAATTATATGATTCAGAGGGTATCAATTCAGTTAAAAGTTTCTTGATGCATTTAATGCATAATGCTTTTCTTACAGTTATATTATTAATAATGAAAATGTTATTGATGTTTGTTATTAGAGCGGCAGGGGGGCGCTTTGGGTAGTGCTGTCGCCTCACAGCAAGAAGGTCTCTGGTTCGAGTCCCGGCTGGGTCAGTTGGTGTTTCTGTGTGGAGTCTGCATGTTCTCCCCGTGTTGGTGTGGGTTTCCTCCGGGTGCTCCGGTTTCCCCCACAGTCCAAAGACATGCGCTAAAGGTGAATTTATTAAACTACTTGCCTGTAGTGTATGTGTGTGAATGAGTGTGTATGGATGTTTCCCAGTTCAAGTCTTTCTTTCTTCATTCATTTGTTTTATTTTTTGTTTTTTTTAGGAAAACGTTTCAGCATTTTTCTCGATCTCCATGGACTGAGACGGTGCCTTAATTTTGATCTTTCAAAAGAAAATTTAAATGCTTCAAATGATCCCAAATGTGGTTGCAAACAACCTCAGCTGAGTAAGAAGGGTCTTATCTATTTTCATTAAGAAAATACAATTTAAATACTTAATCATTTCAAATGCTCATCTTGCCTTACTGTCCCTAAACTCTGTGTAAAATACAGTCAGAGTGTTCAGTGCCCTAAGTGTCTTGAGCTAGAATACACACAGTTCAGTTCAGAGCAAGACAAGATAAATGTTTGACTTTGAAAAGTATTTAAATTGTATTTTTTAATTTAAAAAAAAGAAGAAGATTGTTGTGCTATACAGTACAAGACCCTTCTTTCTCGTCTGGGATTGTTTACAACCGCATTTGTGATTGTTTGAAGCAGAATTTAAACTGCATTTTGGAAGTTTAAACTCGGGGCAGCATATCAGTCTACTATATGAGTAAGAATGATGCTGCAGTGTTTTCATAAAGAAAGCCTAATTTGTTTATGAATGGGGGGGGGGGGATCATCTGTAAGTTGTTAATCTGGAAGTGGATTTCTAATGCCAACACTGGCTGATAGCTTGGTGTGTTATGATCTTAATTGCTCCTAAAGGTATTTTAGGTGCTCTAAAGTTAACTTTTAAAGATATTTAACTTGTACACATTTGAATTCTTAATGATTTTATTTATTTATTTATTTTTCAGATTGGGACCAATATGGCTGAGTATCTTCGTCCATTGAATTCAAGCATCCATTGAAATTCCTTATGTTCTCATGCTTGGAGACTACCACTGCTTTCAAGCCTTTGCTATAATAAATGGCACAGCACATGAGCAAAGTACATTACTTGCTGCAGTGGACGTTTGCTTTAAAGCATTCTACATCTTTGGTGTGAACTACCCCAAGCAGTGGTCCCTTATGTGGCAGTTTCTACAGACTGTGGTGTATGGACTTCCTGTGGAGGAGACACTGGCAGTAAGAGTTCTGCGAGCATTAATTTTGCTGACAAACAGTAATTTTTTAATACTGTGACCTTAACGCTTCCTTCCGTCGCCACAATGGAACGAATCGCCAACTTATCCAGCATATGTTTTACACAGCAGATGCCCTTCCAGCCTCAACCCATCATCTTGATGCTGATGGATATAAATGTTTGTGCACGTTATGAAATGTTTTCATATTTAAATGCATGTTTTCTTGGAAGTAAATTTGACTTCAATCAGTTTGATGCACTTTTATTCTAAATATATTTTCTTCTACACTGCAGTTACATTGCAACTAATGTTTCTTACAGATGACTCTTATATATCTCGGG
>CAIGQQ010029971.1:796505-813300 GCA_903798035.1 Danio albolineatus | reverse complement strand
CCGCTCTTTAAGATCTCAAAACTCAGGGCTTCTAGTAGTACCCAGAATAGCAAAATCAAATAAAGGGGGTCGAGCCTTCTCATTTATGGCTCCTAAACTCTGGAATAGCCTTCCTGATAATGTCCGAGGCTCAGACTCTCTCTCTCAGTTCAAAACTAGATTAAAGACCTATCTTTTTAGTAAAGCATACACTCAATACGTCACTTAGCTGTATGATGCATGAATGTGCTCCACGCATCTCATTTATATACACTATGAACTGCAGCTACGCTAATTATTTTCTTTGTTCTCTATTCCAACTGGGGATACTCATCCCCAGGCCCCCAAAGACTTTGCAGCGCCACGGATGCGATCCAAGACCCGTGACGAGACGATCCCAAGGCTCCTTAACCCCGGACCTCGCTGTATCCCGAGCAGCTGCTTGGCGGAGTAGCAAGCAAGAGACGGATTCCTATGACCCTCCAAGGACAGACGAGCCTCGAGTTCTCCAGCCTCCGGCGACTAGACTGCAGCTAGAGCTGCGCACCGATGGATTACTCTTCAGTGTTTGAACTCTAAGTAGTGAATATTAAACACTGAACTGAACTGAACTGAACTCAGCTATATACTAGCTATTAATTTACTAGCTAATAACTAAACTGTCATTTTCAATTTACTATAACCTTCTATGTGAAGCTGCTTTGACACAATCCACATTGTAAAAGCGCTATACAAATAAAGGTGAATTGAATTGAATTGAATTGATTACCTTATAGGTTGTTGTAAGGTCCAGCCAAATAGTCCAACGGCGGTGTCTACTGCTGGATGAAGGCTCATTTGCACGTTCTATCTTTCCAGGGCACAATGTTGATTTACTTCAAGTTTATCTCACATCTGACTCCAATTTTGATATAAGATGGTTTTAGAATGTTAACACGTTTATCCTCGTTTTATCTGACTCCATTTTTATAGTTTATATTACTTTATTAATTTAGTAATTTATGAAACATTTTGGTATATATCCGAATAATCTTGAACTCCTACCAATTTTCCTAGGTACAACTTAATCAATTCTCAAACAATAACCAGGGGTTAAACTAGGTAATCTATAGCTCCAGTTTCCATGATCAAGACGATCATGTACAACTTAATTAATGCTGAAACATTAATCAGGGGTTAAACTAGGTAATCTATAGTTCCAGTTCCCATGATTAAGACAATCATGTACAACTTAATTAATGCTGAAACATTAACCAGGGGTTAAACTAGGTAATCTATAGTTCCAGTTTCCATGATTAAAACAACCACGTACAACTTAATGCTGAAACATTAATCAGGGGTTAAACTAGGTAATCTATAGTTCCAGTTTCCATGATTAAGACAATCACGTACAACTTTAATTAATGTTTGGAATATTTAATCAGAGGTTAATTCGCCAATACCATATAAGATGTGTTGCCCGTCGGCTTACTACATCCTAATGCATTTACAACCTTGGCGCCCCATAGTACTTGTTTACTCTTATTACTCACTTATTGTAAACCTATATGACATTACGCCGGCTGTAATGCATCATAAATTCACTAGTTTTGGTCAACGATTAGAGGTTGATGATCAATACTATTTAATAGACAGACAGACAATGCCATTATTTAAATAGTAATCATTTGATTCTTGTAATTATCTACGTACAACTTAGTTAAATTTCAAATGATATTTAACCAGGGGTTAAGCTGTCAGCACCATTTAAGACGCGCCACCTTTCGGCTTCACATTCATCTTAATGCAATTTACTCTGACTTACTGTAGATTTACAACGAATAACATAATTGAAGTCAAAACAACAAGTGGGAATTTCTAGAATCTCCATTTAACATGTGTTATGTTTTTGTCTATCATGGAGCCTAGTACATTCTTAACTTATCTGAGTAATAATTTCAGAGTAACAAGAATACGTTCAAATATAACAATTTATTAGTCAGGTAAATGTGTATTATGCCAATTCATTCAGTCAATTCATAAACAATCAATACAAAACATCAAATTCTCAAAGATAGATCCAAGATCAAAAGATGCATACCTGACAAATTCTACATAGTGCAGAGTTTCTGAGAAACTAAGCACCATGGGCCACTCTGAATGCAGAGGCGCCCGACCAGCTGGAAAACTGTTACTTAAGTAGTCAAAAACCAAGAGATGTGTGGGTGTGTGTTGGATAACAATAGGGCATTTACATTCAGTGAGGGTTCCTGAACCCCCCGGTCACACCCTTAGCAGTGGTGCAAAAGATATCTGAAGTCATATAATTATTATTTGGTTATGGCTATTTCTGAGGGAATGAGACCATTGTACCAGTCGCACTGAGACATTTCAAATGATATCTATCAAACATGATAGATATAGTCACTTGCATAGATATAGAACAGTTCATGCTTTGAGATGATCATTTTGTGTGAGTTCAGGGAAAAAAGGGGGTGAGAAGCTTCACATGTAAATGAAGGGAAGAGAAGGGTGTGAGTATTTGGGTGAAACGTAGGTCCCATTGTCCTTTCTCAGCTGGGTAACATGCTTTTCAGTCTCGTGTCTCTCTCTCTTAAATGAGGCATATTTTCATAAATCTTACATTGTGATTTGGTGTAATTTAGATTGATTAACCTAATAAATCCTTATTTTCAATTAATGGTTCATCGTTTACCCGAAGTCGCTTAGAGTCAGTATGCTGGCCAGTTACATCTGCTCACGGACACATCCTCGCCAGTTCTGGTTCTTAGATAGAGGATATAACTGTAAACTAATTTCCTTTTAGTAATAATAGGCCGCCCCATGCTTGCTCATACATAAAGAAAGTTTAAATTAGCCACTAGATTATATCATACTAAGTCAGTGATTGTCAGAAAGCACCAGGTCTCCAATGCTGTGCCCATGCTCCATACATCGAGCCTAAATGTATGACAAATCCCGGTTGTAGGTTGCGGAAACATCAGCCTTATCGATCTACTAGATTTAAGTGATTTCAGGAGATATTTAGTTAAACAAGAGTTTTACATTTATTTGTCAGGCAAAGATTTTCCATTCCAATTCACATAATTACACAAGATAAGCCAATTCAAATTGTACAACATCAATTACTCCAAGATAGATTAAGAGTGAATACCTGACTATGTAGAAATACGTTGTAGTATATGAGCTCTGATCCAGAGCTCAAATACTCATACACTACAACGGGGTCTCCCGGCTGCAGAATCCCAATGACCCACACCACATCTTTACCTTATATACCCAACTCAGAACAAACAGCCATAAGGTCAAGACAATAGAAGTGACCCTTGCCTGGGGAACTTGAGGTGTTAATCATCTCTGGAGGGGGGAGCATCTGGCAGAAATTTTATCAAAGTCAAAACCAAAATAACCAAATACAAGTGAAATATCACAGTGACATTAAGACCACTTTACCAATCACACAGAGACATTTAAAATCATACCAAACATGACAAGCTAAGGTTTGTAAGTTTAGCAAACACACAACATATATCATTTCACCATAGAAACCTGAATTCTGGTCATTCCTGAGTGACCTTTCAATACCCCTGGTCGTATAACTAGGGAGGGCCAAAAGGTGTGAGGGCAGGTGGTGAGACAGCAGCTTTCTCGTGATCCTCTCAGAAGATTAGAGAGTTTATGGGTTTTATTGCCTGGTAGTTCTCGCTGTTTGATCTTCACAACAGTTTTCAATCTTTGATGATCATGGAGAGATATAGCCATCACTACACAGTGATGCTTCTATCAGTCCAATCAGTGACCAGCTGTGTGTATGCATCACATTGTGGAACAAAAAAATAACCAGGTACAGAATGCAATGGAAAATCCCCCAACTCCTAGCCATTCCCTGCAGTGGAAAAACACCTGTAGTGTAACATTTGTTTAGTAAAAATTCAAGTGAAATATTCCTGTTGTGTGCACATGCTCTTCAATCAGCGAGGTCCAAAAGTCTGGTGTAAGGGTCCGTTTATTAGTCCGATGACGGAGCTAACAGTATGGGTGAAGGTAAATGCGTGTAAGCCTTTTAGCACATGTGAAAAGAAATATTTTTACTTATGAAAACATATTTTGATTTGCTTTCATCTCCGAATTTAATCTGACTCCAATTCATTATCATTTAGATATTCATTCATCCAATTCAAGCCGATTACCTTATAGGTTATGATTTGGTCTAATTTAGATTGATTAACCTAATAAATCCTTATTTTCAAGTTCTGGTTACTTTGAGGTGTTAATCATCTCTGGAGGGGGGAGCATCTGGCAGAGATTTTATCAAAGTCAAAACCCAAATAACCAAATACAAGTGAAATATCACAGTGACATTAAGACCACTTTACCAATCACACAGAGACTTTTAAAATGATACCAAACATGACAAGCTAACGTTTGTAAGTTTAGCAAATACACGACATATTTCATTTCACCATAGAAACCTGAATTCTGGTCATTCCTGAGTGACCTTTCAATACCCCTGGCTGTATAACTAGGGAGGGCCAAAAGGTGTGAGGGCAGATGGTGAGACAACAGCTTTCTCGTGATCCTTGAAGAAGATTAGAGAGTTTATGGTTTTATTGCCTGACCATTCCCGTGGTCTTCTCTCGTGGAATTCCATAATTCTCAGGGTAGAATTATTATGGAGAGATATATCCATCCTTACAGCGGTGATTGGCACAGACTAGAAAAAAGTTTAGATTTTTTCATGTAATTGCCCTCTGCAATCTATGTGAAAGCCCTCTGCCATCCAGAACTAAAATCTCATGATGATTAATCAGATCGAGTTCTACAACAGTAATCTGTGACTCTTTCAGGTCTTTCTAAGAGCGGCTGCTGGGATGTGTCTTACACCTCTAAAAGAGTCTGTGCTTTGATAAACTCAACAGTAGACCTTTCCTGCACATACTCACACCCCTCTGATTATACTGTGAAGAAAACAGTTTGGCATTACGTTCCAACTGGAGTCTTCAGGGATCTGCGTGAGGAGCGTCAGTTTGCTGGTCGTGTGGAGTTTGTGGAGAACAAACTGAGAATCAAAGAGCTCAAGATCAGCGACTCTAGAGAATATCAGCTCAAGATTATCACTAATAAAACAGAAGGAACATACTCTGGTTTACCTGGAGTCATTCTGACTGTTACAGGTACATTAATAGTATTATCATATTACTTGTGATGACAAACTATTGACTATGTTGTTGCTGTTTTCAGATACGCAGGTGATAAGCAGACCACACACTGGATTAGAGGGAGAAAAGGTGATATTAAGCTGTTCAACTAATTGCACTCTGAGTAACAAACACACTTACATCTGGTACAAGAACGGACGGCAGGTAACAGACGGATTCATTAAAGACAACAAGCTGTACCTGGACTCAGTCAGCAATGAAGAGCTTCAAGAGTTCTCCTGTGCTGCAGGAGGTAAAACATCTCTATCATACTTGTACATTCCACTGTTTTCTCTGACAGTCATGATTGTCTTTGTGTTGTGCAGAAGCAGTGGACAGCACAATGGTCAGCCATTATACAGTCACTCTGCTGGTGTTTGTGCCCCAGTTTCTCATAATAGCAGCTCTGTGGATGTGGTGAGTTGAATTTTCTGTAAAATTCATGATTATACAGTGAACATAGAGAAATTCATTAGATTGTAAGAATGTGAAATCTGATTGAACAGGTTTTTCATCAGAATACATCTCATCTCAAAAACTAAAAACAAAGGTGAAGGTGAGAAATTAACTACATAAAGAGTGCATAGTACGATTCAATAATAGTGACAAAAACACTGTTTTGAATATATCTTTATCTTTTATCAGAAGCTGTTGTTCCTCATTCCTAGATCTGCTCTCAGTCCATCTGAGCTGGAGAAAAGACATCATCGAGTTTTTCCTTTCTGACATCATCACATTTATGCATTGATTTTTTACCTCATCCTGCTAAAAATGACATTAGCTGTTTTTATCTTAAGTTCATGCAGGGATTCACATGATTGAAGTTTTACCTTTTTGTGTTTTTTATTATTATCTTGTTGCTTTATTTCAGTATTAGTGCACACTTTCATATTTTATGGTTCAGAAGATTCAGAAGTGTATCTAATGCAACAATATAAGACCTGTTCACATTAAAAACAGAAACAATAATATCAAAACAGGGTTTGTGATATTATTGGCTTCATCTATCCACATACAGGTCATACATGCCTAAAATCATGATGGGTAGCCCAAACTTTCTGTCAACAAATGTAGATTTGTATGTCTGCGCACTGTTCACGTAGATGAATTTGTCATTTGCACGTTCACAAGCAGCATTAACCTGCAGCTGACAGAGAGTGACAGAAGGCAAACTCAGCATCAACCCCAACTTCCTTCTGCAAGACCAATGAGGCCTTGTAGTCATGAAAAGAAAGATTGTTTTTGAAAGGGCTTCTGCCAAAAATGCTGAATCGAAACTTTTTAAAATCCTGAATCAATATTGGAGTCGCTTTTGCACCAAGCGGCTCTCCCTTGTAAAGCTAATACGGAAGTAACTGAAACTGTAATTTATCGAAATTCCGCTAGGCCTGGCTCCAAAATAGAGCAGATTTCTTATGACCCCAGTGTTAAAATGGCCAATTTTACAGATGAAGAAAAGGTGTTTACAGCCTGGTACAAAGAACGATTTTGATTCAAATAGCTAATATTGAACTTCATGACAACTGTGAGGGGAGTGAATTTTTTTATAACTTATCTGATTAGTTTATATTAAGTTATATTGAGCCTGCATAATCAAGGGCGTGGCCACTTGAGTGACAGCTAGGTCTTGCTGGTTGCCATCCCTTCACCTCAGCTGATTGTGGCTGATTAGCCACTGAACTCGACATTTACTTTGTATTTTTGTGTTGTTTTATGCGGCTTTACAGAGTCAACTGCCTTTTGAAATTATTTCTTACAATTATCAGATAATATGGCATGCTGTGTGCTGTTAATTGTGCTCACAAACTATTCACATGGCCTCCATTTCCCAGGTGAGTGAAATTATATACTTGTATACCATATCCAGTGTTGGGAGTAACGCGTTTCAAAAGTAATGTATTACAGTAATGTATTATATTTTCCTGTAACGCAGTAGTGTAAGGCATTACTAATGCAATTTCAGTAATATTTTACTCGGTACATGTTCAGTAACGCTTGCGTTACAAGAGAAGAGCAAGAGAATAACAAATAAAAACAGCGCAGTTCTATTTCCTGTTCGTGGTTCGTGAATATATGCGCAGCGTGTGTTGTCATTAATCTCCCTCTGGTTATTGGAACTTTTTACTTTAAACGCGGAATGATTTCAGCCCCTGAGCTCGAGGTCTGAGGCTATTGGCTCAGCCTGGTGCGCAGTAATGTTAAAGGGCACCTTTGATGAAAAATCTACTTTTTAAGCTGTTTGGACAGTCATATGTGTAGTTATAGTGTATAGACCGTCATTTTGGGGTGATATAAACACACCCAGTCCTTTTTTTTCAATTTAACAACATAAAAACGGTGGACCAATTGGAGCGGTTTTGAGATCGGCCGCAACTTTACGTAGGAGTGCGGTCCCCCTGCCCACCCATATTGATTGACAGGCGCGCGTTACCATATTTGCATAAGTTTGTTGTTTGTTTCACGTCCGCCATTTTCTTAGTGTGAGTCGAAGCGATTCCACCAAAGGAACACCCTTGCGCTGTTTTTGGATGCAAGGCTCAACACAAGAGCCTTCATCGTCTTCCTGGAAATGAGCAACAGAGGCTTAAGGGCGTACTCAAGTGCGCTGAATCGGGCTCAGGCACGGTACAGTTGGCCGGCCCTGGCCCGGTTGGAAGATCCCGGTTCACTTGGGCTTTGGCGCGGTACGCTTGTAGTGATAGTGCAAAGCGCACCTAAGCCCCAAACTGAAGAGGAGACGTGACTTTTGGGGACTGTTTCATATGGATTTATTAATCATTCTTATTAGTCGTAAATTATTAAACCTTTTAATTCCTGCAGCACGAGGACTTTATGATTGTTTATGAGCATCAGAGGTGGCTGATCTGTTCAGCAGAATATTGACTCTGTGTCACTGCATATCAAACGACTAAAACGATATAATCATAACAAGAAATCTCACTGAAATCTCCGAGAGCGCTTGTCTTACACTGAACAGCGCATCAGATGACGTAAGCGTGCTCAGGCCCGAATGCAATAAGACCGCGGGCCGTCCGGGGAGACTAGCGTGCTTTTGCCCGGTTAAAGGCAACTGTACATAGTGTGAGTACGCCCTTAAGTGGCTGAGTTTCATCTTTAACGACCAGGTGCCTGAAAACGTACCTAAACTGTCGTATGTTTGCGCAGACTGCTTTGAGAATGCGGGACAATTCCACTCGGGATTCGCGAATAAATTGTTTTTGAAAAATGGATCAGTTCCAACAATCCACGATCCCTTTTGCATATAAATCATACTAATGCAGTGTTAATCTTAGTGGATATCTTTGTGTCTTGTCTGTATTTGTTTGTAGAACTCTGATATGGCGAACTTTATCAAACGCATTACGGATGATGCATGCATCGTTACATAGCGGCTGTAAAACTGGACAAAGACATAAATGATTTTGTAACTACAACTCTGACACATTCTGGCTCATTTGGATAATTGATTCCTCAACAGTGGTCTCTGCTTGTTCCGTGTCTGAGTCCGGGTCGTACACGTACGGCTGAATGCTGGTCCTCTCACTCATGTTGCTTCTCTCTGTCTGCCTGTGTTGTACACAAAGCAGGGGCGCTCTTGGCTCCGCCCCCTTGTTAAGATTGGCGGGAAGTCGAAACTAATTTGCATGTGAAGCAACACACCCCTAAAACAGCGACCTGTGTACACGCCCCCAAAATGACACTTTTTAACACATTATAATAAAACAATCTGAATTGTGTTTTGATCTAAACCTAGACTGGCACACTCAGAACAACCACAGTAGTGATATAAAATCTTAAAAAAGGGTTAATGTATGTGCCCTTTAAGCCCTAACGCACAGCGGAAAAGCGGCAGATTGATGAAAATGGCAGAAGACAGTACATTCGTGAGATGGACGTAAGCGCATATGATGTTATTTTTACTGGCAAACGTATTCATGTAATACGAGCGAGCGAACGCGCTGGTTTCTGCGTGCACTCAAAACAGACGGCTCAGGTGCGGATGACGTGCTCTCGCTTAGTTAGTTGATGCAGACTCACAATTTGTGCCTTGTGTTTCCTCCTCTTTTTGTGCTTTTGCTCTCCAGAGATTATATTATCTTACACTATATATCCAGAGATAGTTCTACACTATTTACCTACAGGTTAAGGTAAATTCTAAAATAAATACTAGTGTTTTTGAGTGTTAGATATACTGCCTATGTTTTAGGCTAGTATAATTTTCAACTTGTTAATAAATGCTTCAGCATACTGTAGTATTAGGAATAGTGAACTGATAAAATGAAATACAAAGTGTAGTTTTTGTAAGGATGGTTATATTTCTCTATAACATCAAAGGAGGAAAACTGTTGTGAAGATAAAAACAGCGAGAACTACCAGGCCACAAAGCAATAAACTCTCTAATCTTCTCAGAGGATCACGAGAAAGCCATTTGGACTGTGGTCTCACCCTTTGCTCCCAGGCATTTGGCCCTCCCTAGTTATACGACCAGGGTATTGAAAGGTCACTCAGAAATGACCAAAAGTCAGGTTTTAATGGTGAAATGAAATATCTTGTGTATTTGCTAAATTTACAAACCTTAGCTTGTCATGTTTGGTATCATTTTAAAGGTCTCAGTGCGAGTGTAAATATGATCTCAGTTTTATCTCCATATCATAGACCAAAATAGATGATCTCAGATTTGGGTGAATTTTGTCCTCTCTCAGGAGAGAGGGGGTCCTTGACAAGATCTTTTGTCACACCTTATCTTCCTCTTTGAATGGTAATTGGCACCTGGGGTAAAATCCCTGGACAAAAGGTCTTGTGAAGTTTTTATCAACTTGAATTTATGACATTTTGGGTATTTAAGAAGAATTGGTGAAACACTCATGGAAGCATTTGTAATCAGATGAAACTTCCCACACAGTCTCTGTGTGTCTACATTGCCAGGTATGATGACTCTTTGCGAATTGCTATTCTACAAACTGTTTTAATGTTTTCTGCTGATCATGTTATGTAATTATTTGATGTGTGAAAGTTAATCGATGCCTGCCTGGCAAATAAATGTAAAATTGTTGGTTAAACTAAATATCTCCTGAAATCATTTGAATTTAGTAGATTGTCTTAGGCCGATGTTTCCACAATCCGACGACCGGGATTTGTCATACAGTCAGGCTAAATCGTATGAAGCATTTTGGGCACAACATTTAAGACCTGCTGATTTCTGACAATCTGCTGACTTAGTATGTTATAATCTAGTAACTAAATCAAACTTTCTTTATGTATGAGCAAGCATGGGGCAGCCTATTATTACTTAAAGGAAATTAGTTTACAGTTATATCCTCTATCTAAGAATCAGAATTGGCGAGGATGTGTTCGTGAGCAGATGTAAACTGGCCAGCATCTGACTCCAGGCGACTTCGGGTAAACTATGAACCATTACTTGAAAATAAGGATTTATTGAGTTAATCACTTAAAATTAAACATGAAACATAACCTATAAAGTGATCAGTCTAAATTGAATTAACCTAAATTTTAATTATTATAAAATGGAGTCAGATAAGAATAAGGTTAAGATTGGAGTTAAGAAACAAAGGTGTAATAAAATAGAATGATCTGTTTGCAGCTGTGCGAGAAAAGACTAACACGCAGAATACCTTCCCCCACATCTGTGGAAACCACCATTCAACAACCGGTCCATTGGGTGGGGCTTACATTTTACTACAGTAAAGTGTGGTGAATTGTAGAATAATATACCCTATATTGTAAAAAAAAACTACAGCACTGGGTAATTTGTTTATATTACACTTGTTTTATTACCATAGCAATTATAGTATTACCACAACAGATTAATTGAAGTACTTTACTATAGTAATGTTCAAAACACTGTACATGCCAATAGACCTGTTCAGGGGCCCTGTGGAACAGCTTTTCCTCAAAATGAAGAGGATGACAGGGAAAATGTTCTCCACAACCTCATCAACAATGTGGAAGACCACATTTTATTTATTTGAAGAGTAAATGGTACAGTAGGCTATAATACCTTATAAAGTTTTTACCTTATATTCTATTAGTAACATTCCTGCTTGCGTTAGTTATATATATATTTTTTACTGTTTTTATTTGATTAGTATGGTGCACCTTTTGGATGTTTAATAAATGTTTTTAAAATAAAATGTATTCTTTCCACTCAACGTCTATTCTGTGTCATTAATTGTTGGAAAATGGAAATATCTTGTCATATAACATAAACAGCCAAAAAAAGTTTTGGTTTATTTAATAGAAAATGTATATGTAATTCTATTTTAGTATTTTGGTTATTGTTAATAAATAGTGGACCAATATAAATCATATCAAAAAGCTTGCAAGGAAGGAGCATAAGACACACATTGTGAGTCAGCATATAATCTCACTGAGCGAGCAGTGTACTGAGGGCACGCAAGACAATGTGTGCGTGAGCAGTGCATATTCAGGAGAACGTGAGGAAATTTGGCGTGAGCAGCGTATATTTGAGAGCTCGCAAGCAGTTTTGTCCACAAACAGAGGAAATCGGTGCACAGACATTATATTGAGAAAGCTATGTTCATCACGCTCACTTTGTGCATGACAGTTTTGTGCTGTAAGCCACTTAAATTTAAAGTGAATAAAATAATGGCAACAATAAGAAAAAAAAATCTGCATCTTGTCATGACATTGGAGTTTACATATAGGCCTGTAGTGTCTAATATGAATATAGTCAAGCTATTCAGAGATATTGCCAGATAATCACTTTACCTCTACCATACTTTTAACAGACTTAGATCATTTGTGATTCTGGCTGTCATCCTTTCTTGCATTGTCTTGAGCCTTCACATTGCCAACGATATTGTAATTCTTCTATATCATATCGCTTTCTACTGGATGTGAAATGCTCTGCAGTACATTTTGTCATTTTACAATGTTAAGTTCTAATTCTGAAGCTATTTTGGTGAAAGTAACTAAAAAAGTAATATGAGTCATTTTACATATTACAATTTTGAGTCAGTAATATTTTAAGGTAAGGGATTACATTTAAATAAAAGTAACACGTAATCTGTAATGTATTACCGCTTTGAATTAACTTGCACAACACTGACCATACCTATAAATGCATTTGTTTAATTTAAGATAATTTATCATTTATAATGTTCTTTAGACCTGTAATGCATTCCAGAATCGGTCAGATTGATTAGCTGTAGACTATAGAACAGTCATCTGAAACGTTGTGATACAATATTGTACCTGGATTTCATAAATAGCTTTGCATTTGCTAACATGACTATAACATGACTATATTTGAAGTATTTTGAAGTAATTAATGTTTTCCTCCTGTATAAAAATATAAGAATAATGTCAAAAGAAAGGTTGATTTTCGGCTGAAATGATGTCATTTTGCTATCTGGGTAGTGGCTCGATGTATTACAACAGTGTTTTCAAAAGACTAAACACTTTATTGATATAATACACAACCAAGCACATGTGGTCAGAACACAAACAAGCTGCAGGTAATGAAGTATTAAGCATTTCTCCCAAAGAAAAGTCAATCTAAACACAATACTAGCAGGCGTCTGTAGCTCTGCTCATGCTCCGCCTCTTTGACCTTATTTGGTAACCCTTAGTTGGATCAATGACAAGCGAACAAAATGGCGCTGGTTGGGCATGCCCACACTTGTAGCTTCTTTTGCGGTCTTCAGAAACCTATGGGTGACGTCACGGATACTACGTCCACATCTTTACAGTCTATGTTTTGCACTCTGGAGGGAATATGCTGTTCAAAACTACGGTCTGAATGATAGCTGCGTCCCAAATCGCATACTTATGCACTATTCTACGCCATTTTGAAGTATAAATAGTATAAGTAGTGCGTTCACACTGAAAACTCTAAAAATGATGAGTGCACTTTATTTACCCGGATGATGCACTCATTCCACCGGTACAATGAAGTGTGTAATGATGGACACTTCACGCACTCAACGACCGCAGCTTTGCGCATGTAATGGAAGGGGCGGAGCTATCGGGCGCACATGTTGGATAACTTTATTTATTTTGGATTGTGAAAGCAAAATTATCCTACGAGAGGGATTATAGCGCCTCCCGATGGTGAATGCGGTTATACTCATGCTAGGTATTATTAGGTATTTTGGCTATTTAATGAATTTGGCAACTGTCAAACGTCCTCAGGGAAACTGTTTGAACTTCCGCTTAGTAAAAAAGCCATTAGTGTTCCATTTGGGACAACACTACATACATATACTATGCTGTTGAGTGTGTAAGTGCATAAGTACACAGTGCATAAGTGTATAGTGTGTCATTTGGGACGCAGCTGATGACTCCATGGCTGAAGTACAGGGGCGACGCTAAGGGGAGGAAAGTTAGGACGATTCTAAGGGCCCATGCACTCTAGGGGCCCACAGAGATCTGCTTTATAATTAATAACAGTACTATAATTTAATATAAGTTATGAATGTATCTCTAAATTACAAGTAAAACAATTTATTAGTAATAAAAAATAAAAATACGGCTTATATCTGCCCCTCGTGTCTGTCACTGTGAAATTGCACCCCCCCCTCCTTTCGCTGTATGGTTCAGTCCGTCAGTAGCGGGAAGAGAGTTGATGCTGTGTTGAGTGCAATCATCAGGTAAACTGTCAAAGCAGCGATGTCCTCAAGGTTAACTTCAGCTGTGTCCCAAATCGCATACTCATGCACTATTCCACACCATTTTGTAGTATAAATAGTGTAAGTAGTGCGTTCACACTGAAAACTCTTTTACTCTCTGTGCATTTTATAAAAAGCAACTCCAGAGCATTTCTGGAGAGGTGTGCATTGCCCTGAGGATCTTTTACACTCTTCCTGTCACTGTTGCCAGCGGAGAGAGGGGATTTAGCAAACTTAAATTAATAAAAGGTTACTTGAGATCAACCATGTCTCAGGACTGGTTAAACAACCTTTCAAAACTGTCCATTGAAAGCCAGTTGACTTTAAGTCTGGATTTCACGGATTTGATTGAGGATTTTACAAGCAAGAAGGTGAGGCGTTTGGCACTTGGAATTTAAGTCACTGTCAGGTAAATCAACAGGACGTTTTAACTGTATTTATGTTGTATTTATTTGGTTTTTGCATTCTGTTAATATAAATTTGTTTATTTTTTTGATTGCGGATTTTGCCAGCGAGAAGGCCAGGGTTTTGCCATTTAAGTAATGGTCAGTTTAAACAAAAGAACATTTCTAATTTATGGGTCCCATTGTAATATAATTTTGTGTCTTATTGATTTTTGTCACTGTTCCAGTGTATTGCACATTGTATGAGACACTATTGCAGTAGTTATTTAAATAGTGACACATTGGTGTTTTGTGTGTTTAGAAATGTACAATTTTCAGTGAATATTTGATTACTGTTTCTTTTTTTGTACTACATTTACATTTGAACAATAAATCATCTGCTAGCTAGTCATGGCCGTTCTCTTGCTAAATACTGATAAGTAGTGGACAAAGTCAATAATAGGGCTTGGCAACCGACGTCACTGCGCAATGCATTCTGGGACGTAAACAATGCGGCGCCGCCATACTGTGAGGCCACATCGGGCGAGACTACTGTACGTACTTAATACGGAGTCGTACTGTATGAAAAAACGATGTTAAAAAGTCGATTAAAAGAACGAAATTTTCTATACAGTGACAAAATTCAACCGGATGCACCAGAACGGTACTTGAAAAAGTTGTTATTGATCAAAAATATGGATCTGCCTGCACATAAAATTTCCTCGAGATCCCGAAGAGTTACCTCCTGACATTTCCTGAAATTTTTGCATATTTAGTCTGTGGTGTAAGTGCCTATACAGAGGCCCAGTTCCGTAATTTTAAGTCAATGGAAACTCATCTTCAGCGTACAAATGGCTGGGTCCATGACTTGGAAGCATTCAAACCACAGACTTGTAAAAACACCGAAGCTCGTACAAAGGTGTGCATCATCACCCTCATCTACCTGTGATCACATTTTTTTTGTAAAAGCAGCCCTGCAGTTTAGTCACAACCCACTTCTACACACTTAACATTATATCCAGGTTATAAACAAGCCTGAGACGCCATTAGTTTGACCAGATGTGTTTAATTAGGGTTAAAGCTAGACTATACAGAGCTGTGGCGCGACAGCAGTTGAGTTTGACACCCGTGGTTATGTGCCATAAAATGTGCATACATATATTGTACTCCTACCTAAAATGGTCCTCTGCTTTTTACCCATCCTGGGAAATTAACCGGCAAATAAAGAAACAGACACGAGTGCATGTATGCATGTTATACACAGACAATTTAATACAATATGTAAATACATGTATACATAAATATATATATACAAAAATGGTAATATAGTTTTGTTTAAATTATAAATATTCATTCATTCATTTTCTTGTCGGCTTAGTCCCTTTATTAATCCGGGGTCGCCACAGTGGAATGAACCGCCAACTTATCCAGCATTTTGTTTTTTCTGCAGCAGATGCCCTTCCAGCCGCAACCCATCTCTGGGAAACATCCATACATTCTCATTCACACACATACACTACGGACAATTTAGCTCACTTAATTCACCTGTACCACATGTCTTTGGACTTGTGGGGGGAACCGGTGCACCCGGAGGAAACTCATGCAAAAAAGGGGAGAACATGCAAACTCCACACTGTGCCACCGTGTCACCTAATATAAATATTTTTAAGCAAATACATATACACACATATAAATAAATAAACATTTATAGTACTTCAGGCTACTGCTTTTTTCCTTTACTGTTATTCTGCAAGTGCACAGGTTATGCACTCACAGCAACTGAATGAGCCTCCTCTAAAGCCCTGGGTAATTTTGAGCAGCACTGGGAAGGTGGAGCGTGCCCACTGTACCTGCATTGCAGGGATAGCTGAGACCTGTACCCATGTAGGAGCTCTCTTGTTTAAATTGGAGGCAATAATTTGAATTTGTGGCACAAAAACCACCACTGATGTGCCAGCATACTGGGTTTTGCCCAGTAACTTGAGCAAGATTCATCCTGAAATGGGACACAGAATAAACTATACCTCCTCAGCTACACAGAAATAATTAGACCAGCAAATAATACACAGTTCACAACACCAGGTATAAGGATGTGGGCACAGAAACGTAAAACTCCTCCAGGTAAACTGATCCAGTACTGGCATTCTGCTCTTGGTCTTTTAGCAGCTGGTTGGTCTGTATCTGTCTTATTTTCCTCTTCTTTCGCTGCTCCTGTCTCTGCTTGACCTTCATCTAAAGCTCCTGCCTCTGATTGATCCACAAATACCTGTTGTTTAGCAGCTCCTGACTCTTCTTGGACTGTAACTCTCTCATCTTCATTTATGTTATTTAGACTATTTTGCTCTCCTCTCAATTAATTTCTGTGTTGTCTGTGGACATGCCGATCTGACACAGTTGCTGTGACTCCAGAGTAACCCAGGTGCAGGGTTGGAGCCCAGTCTGGATGAGACTCGTCCATCTCATATGCTGGTTTACCTTTCAGGAGACAAAAGCATTAATACTGAAATTATTAGTCAACTATGGATACATACATACTAGTGTTTGTGTGTATATATACACATATACACACACACACACATATATA
>CAIGQQ010029971.1:758794-787072 GCA_903798035.1 Danio albolineatus | reverse complement strand
AATTTGTCATTAATTATATAAAACATAAAATAACAGTCAAGCTGTTAATTCACAGATATTGTTTGTAATTTTTATGGAGTTTTGAATATAATTTAAAAAAACAGAAAAATACTGTATAAATAATACAATAATTTCCCTGTATAAAAACAAAAATGACAGTAATTTGTCTTTAATGATAAAGTACCTAAAATGAAAGTCAAACTCTTATTTTAGAGAGATTGTTGGTCATTTTACTGAGTTTTGAATATAATTTGAAATGACAAAAAATTACTTCTAAAAAAGTATGGAGATTTTCTGTAAAATTAGGGAGTTTATTTTACAGTGTATCTTATGTTCAGTCACTGACATTTTGCCATTTTTCTGCTACAATTCTCAGTTGGGTTCATCCCCAGTATATGAAACTGTTGCTCCTTCTACGGACTGCACACAGCAAAATCACATGAAGGATCAGGATGTTCATTACTCAAGTGTACATTTCAAGAAGTCAGACATTAAGAACACATCGGTGGAGACTTCTGCCGTACAATCAAACACAGATGATGTTCATTACGCTGCTGTGAAGTTTAGCTAATGATTCATTGAGACTCCCACCCCCCACAAAAAGCTACTTACCACAACCTAAAAATTGCTGTCCGACATTTTGTGACTCAGCCTTTTCCTCTTGTCAAACATTTGTGGATGTAAAGTGGAGATCAAATTGGGTCAATAACATACAATTTCATGCTTAGTTACATTTTGAGTTATTCTAATGAGTGAGAATTGTGTATTACATTATTATATAACATATTTAATGATACAGTTGAAGACAGAATTATTAGCCCCCCTTTAATTTAATTTTTTTTTTTTAATATTTCCCAAATGATGATTAACAGAGCAAGGAAATGTTCACAGTATGTCTGATAATATTTGTTCTTTTGGAGAAAGTATTATTATAATTTTTTTTATTTCTGCTAGAATAAAAGCAGTTTTTAAATTTTTTTTAAACATATTTTAAGTTCAAAATTATTAGCCCCTTTTAAGCAATTTTTTTTTCGAGTCTACAGAACAAACCATCATTATACAATAGACAGCCTAATTACCCTAACCTAAGCAAATAGTGAATTCATTATTTGTTAAGCCTTAACACTACATTAATAAACGTACACAGTTTATACATGCAGCTACAAATGCTCTATTCTTGACTTAATAAGTACATTTATAATTGTGTTTTCATACTTTTTCAATTGTGGATTCATTTTTTAAAGTATCGCATTATTTACAAATCAGTTATTTAAGAGTAGGTGGTGGTTTTTAACGATCATTCAGAATAAGTTAGCAATTGATTAATAAACTATTCAAATCAACATTTATATATTGCATTATTCAGGCATATATTAATAGTTCATTTGTGTGTTAATAAATGCTTTATTAACTCAACTTCATCCAGTTTTGTGACCTAATCTAGTGAGGTCTATTCATGCTTTATAAATCCCTTATAAATGATTATTAAGGCTCAGTTTTATTGTAAACAGGAAAGAAAGAACATGGACGACTTTATTTATTTCTTTTAATTTGAATATACAGTTTGAGTCAGAATTATTAGCCCCCCAAAGAATACAGCAAGAACACAGCATTTGTAGCTGCAGGTATAAACTGCTTACTAACGCCTATTAATGCAGAGTTAATGATTAACAAATAATGAATTCCCTATTCTAATGTAGCTAATGCGTAATAGATGAATCATAGCGTGTAGTTATTATAAAGTGTTACCAATATTATTTACTGTTATCATGGCAAAGATAAAAAATCTGTAATTTGAAACGGGTTATTAAAACTATTATGTTTAGAAATGTGTTGAAAAACATCTCTCCGTTAAACAGAAATTGGTAAAATAAATAAACAGGGAAGCTAATAATTCAGGGGGGCTAGTAATTCTGACTTCAACTTCAATAAGTGAAAAAAAAAGGTGGATCATAAATGGAGAACACTCTCAGATCCCCACAGTTATTGTTGTTTACCTGTACCTGGTAGTTATTTCCGTTATCTGACAAACCCTAATTACTTTCATACAGCTTAGTTCCTGCTATCTAGCATATGCTTTACTGGAGGATGCCCTCCCTGCCAACTTATGAACCACCAGTGCTGAGAAACACCCATGCACCTTTTACAGTTTTTCTAAACTTTTATGTTTTACATCTGTACAGCATATGTTTTGTTAAATACTTCACTTGCTGGCATAAACAGAAAAAGGAAGGGAAATAGTTGCAAAAGTATTACAAATAAATTCTATTTACAAAACTACAATGAGCTTGCAGCCTACAAGTTTTTAAACTTCCCATGGCATATGAATAAGATACAGTGGTAGAAATAGTACAGAACAATCATACTCAAGTAAAGTACCATTACTTGCCTAATAATGTAGTGGAAGTAGAGTGAAAGTATCTGTTGTAAATTTTACTCAAAGTATGAGTAAAAAGTAGCCCTTTCAAAAGTACTCAAGGGCATTGAGTGGTGAGTATTACACTGTAAAAAGCTGATTCATTTACATGTCATTTGTGGATGTGTGTAAACGTAACATTCTTTAGTGCATTTAGTTATTACCTAGCAGGCACACAACGCCATAAGACGTTAATAATAGGTTAGACTTAGGTTGTGATTTCAGGTGACCAAAGTTTAATGTCCAGTCAGCATGTAAGGACAACGTTATTTTGATGTCCAATAATGATGTGAAATTGTGTTTATATTTGGTTGATTTAAGGTTTGATTTTTTGATTTTACCAGTGCCCATAGACATGAATAAATAAAGTAGTGACTGCAGATTAAAGAAAAGTAGTGAGTAAAAGTACCGATACAGCACTAAAAACATACTCAAGGGAAAGTAAAAGTACAGGTTTTCAAAGCTATACAGTAAATTACAAATCCTGAGGAAAAACTACTCAATTACAGTAATTTGAGTATTTGTAATTAGCTACTTTACACCACTGATAAGATCCAACTGCAGGTGCCTCTTTTTGTCATACTTTTTTTGGTCATTTTGATTGGTATCCAAAAGTGCAAGCCAAGCTGTTGTATACCAAGGAGAGTATGTACTTTAATGTCTGGAATGCTGTCTCGTGTCGGGGGGTCTTTTTCAGGTCTGTTAGGGGGCTGACTATTGAGGAGAAGTTAAGATAGTAGCCTACTAAACCCATGAATTTGTGTACCTAAGGCCCCGTTTACACTAGTGCGTTTTAGTTTTAAAACGGCGTTTTGGCATGAAAACGATCCGTGTCCACACTAGCGTTTTCACTCAGCGTCTAAAAAGATCTCCGTCTTCACTACTCCACCAGAAACGTATATCACGTGACCATTCGCGCACCGTCAGCGCACTCTGGGCATGCGTGTTCAAGTATAAACAGGAAGCACGTGTCTCGCTCGGCGTTTGGTTATTGTTAGCCAACAAACGCTGGTTGAACGATGAACGCGATGGTAAAGAAAGCAAGATAGGTCTTTTAGTGGACAGACGACGAGGACAAGCTGTTACTTGCAGTAACTAATGAATATAAAACATCCATGGCTATCCAAAATACAGTGTTTACAGTGAAGGCTGGTCTGCCGTCTGCCGGTGACGTAATAGCCACGTGCGCTTGACGAATAAGGGAAGGATTCGCAATGACCCAAAGCCCCAATCACGTAGCGGATCTCAGCAGCCACGCCTCTGTTTTCGAAAGTCTGCGTTTTCCCACGTCCACACTGAGACGCTGCGGCGGCGTTTTAGAATGGAAACGGCCTCTCCAGCGTTTCTAAAACGCTCCGTTTTCGCACCTCGAAAACTCCGGCGTAGTGTGGACGAATGGCGTAACTGTAGCAAAACTTATGCGTTTTAAAACGAAAACGCACTAGTGTAAACGGGGCCTAAGTCTTGCAGGTGGGACAGGTGATGTCTTTGACATCTTAGTCTTTCTCCAAGGGTTTGACGAGTACCCAGCAGATCTGATTTCTCAAAGAGACCCTGGGGTGTGTGGGCCTAGGGATGTGTGATCTTGACAAAATTGAATATTTTGGAAATCCCCTTTTTTTTGTGCTTCACCATGGCTGGTTTAGGTCTAGCATGGATAAATATGAAACGAAAATTACCAGCAGATGGCAGCAAATGTCAAAGCATTAATGAGTGATTTACTGAATCGCTTATGATTCTTTCAAGACAATGGACTTATTTAGAAACAAAGCAAGGGAATTTTATTTCACTGCTTTAAATGATTCAATCATAACCAATTCACAAACAAAATAAATACTGCAGTGTTGAGATTACTGTCTTGAGCAAAATAAAAAACACAATATAATGTCAATCTCACTCAGTATTAATTGTCTTTTTTATTCTGTATTTCTGTAACATTTCTGATCTGATCACACTCTGATATTCTTGCCATGTGTAATGATTGTGTGTCATTGCCTGATTTATCTGTAAAGTTGCTTTGACACAATTGCCATTTTATAAATGTATCACTCTGCTTGAGGGTACCCCTAAACACAACAGTGGGGGCTGAGAGAGAGGAACAGTTTCATAAACATTTAGCAGTCTTATCCAAAAGACGTACCACCGTGGTGCATCATCTGTACCTAGATTTCTATTTGCCATGGATAAACACTGAATGGCACTGCAGGTGTGCGTCAACTCATAGAAAACACATGGTGCAACTAGGGCATTAAGTCCAATGAGTGACCCCCCGCAAATCTTTTAATCTTTAAAATCCCTCCACAAGCAATCATACTGGTGTAGTGGCAATTTTCTTTAAGGAGGCTCTCTCAGTGGTCAAGAAGACAAATTCTTACCCAAAGTGTCTTTTAAAGTTTTATTCTTTGCAAAGAAGGTCAGACAGTCATACAGCAACGCAGGTTTCTGCAGAGTGTGAGACACTGAAACAGAGTGTGTTCTCTTTTTATCTAGTTTGCTAAGCTCACAAGGTCAGGAATGACATAGAGAATGAATTACAGTTACATCAACGCACAAATTTAACCTTTGATTGTCTATATTTCAGTCTTTACCACCACCTGAACATATAGCTTGTTAAATCACCATGTAGGTACCCAGATCTTGTTTGGCGATAAACCGATTTTAAAGTAGTCACACATAGCCTAATGTAAACAGTACATCCATGGAAGAATAAAAGAACAGACCTTTACAATGTATATAAATGAATTTCCACCACACTGGCGCATATGCATCTGTACGGCTGTGCTACTCCACTATCCAGAGCATTAATGTGGCTAGTGTAGTTGATTTGGATGTTGTTCTCCTGTCTGACACACCTGGAGAACCTGGATGAAGAAACATGTATAAAAAGCCACACATATTCCAGAACAAATCCACTGATTGAATAACACACTTGATTAGCCTAAAAATGCTAATGCTAACACCGCCTCCATGGCAATACATGGGGAAGGACACTAAAATCTGCTATTTGTTTAGACCTGCTTCACGTGACCAAGATAGTGTTACAGGTTTTCCAATAGTAAGTAGTTCAGACATTTTCATCTCCCCATAGTTAAAGAAAATCTCTGCTGAGTTAATGCAGTTGAGGGCCTCGGTCCTGGTGTGTCACTGTCCTGCACACCTAAAAAGCTAATCGGCTGTGTTTGGGACAGTGGCTCACCAGGACTAAAGCTGCCCATCCTTGATCTGCTCTGTCCGTACTCTCAGTCTGAGACTGGCCTGGCGCTGCTGTCCTGAAATTGCTGTCATGTATAGATCTTTTTCTTCATTGCTGCACCATAGTGACCAGTGCCTTCCTGTAGGCTGCTTAAAACTTCCGTTAAGAATTGTCTTCAGTCAGAGCAGTGTTTCTCAACTGTGTGTCAATACTGTTTTCAGTGGTTTATGTTTTCAGTGGTTTACGTACTGGTTTACAGTGGTTTGGTGTTTTTGTGATGCAAAACTTTAATTTAGAAAAAAAAGATGTGTGTTAAAGCTATTTGCTTCTGTCAGGTGTGGTTCAAGTGCGAGAGAAAACTGCTCTCCTAATACAGTGTCTGCATCAGATCAGATGCTAAAATGCAGCGTCAGTGTTCGCGACCTGTCAGCTGTTATAGTGCACTCTGCGGCTCTTCGATGCAAACACACACATAAACAATACCTCACTGCACTATAAAGAGCAAACAATATTACTGACATGAAAATAGCAGGTATGTTAGCCATTTCCAAAAATTACCTATAAAAGTATGTTACTGATACTCTGCTGGCTGATTTGCATGTTGATTCTAATCAGGAGCCGTTTATGTTTCATTTAGTTATTGTGTATGGTGTAGAATTTACCACAGAATGTGTTTTTCAGTTTTTTTAAAAATGCCTCTTTATTATTACTTTGTGACACATTCAATCAATGTGTCAGTGGGACAGTACAGGCTATGTGTGTGTCAAACATTTTGGTGAATGACATTTGTTTGGGTTGGTTGTATGTTTGAAAGAAAGAAAATGTTGACTTTAGCAATGATGAGGCTCCTTTTAAATGGCACAAGATGCCGTCCAACAATAAGGGAAAAATTACTTGGAGCAGTTGTTTTCCATCCCATTAGATCACATTTTTTAAATAACCAGTCCAGGAGGTGGTGCTGATCGACAGCAGTAGAAGTTCAAAGACGTTAAAAGCAAGTAAAATAGATTAAAACATTATAATTTCAAAGCTGTCGAAATGTGACTCTTTATATGCATCAGCTGCCGGCCGGAAGTTCTTAGCATTCTCTTTGCACATACACGCAAAGCATAATGGGCAATTTTGCATTCTACGACAAATGTCTATTGTGCAGTATATCTTTTGTGTGATATGAGAGACATGAGAGAAACACATCAAAACACAAAGCTTTTTATTATTCATTTAGATTTTTATTGCAAAGTTAAACATGAAGTGCAGAAATTGCCAATTTATTTGGTTGAAAATAAGTCTTAACAAATTTCAATTGTTCATGGTAACTTCTCAAGTTGAATTTGATGGTAAACTTCAACTAAAGTCTAAGCATCTGCTTTAGGATTGAAAAATATGACATGAACATAGTTCCAAAAAATAACTCAGTAAGAAAAGGGAAGGAAATAGGATCAGCAGAATCTGCCACAGCCCCTTAAAATCAGACAGACACCACAACTGACAACAAAACACATAAAGAAGTAATGTAGGTAAGAGTAATCTTTCTTTGTATTTTAATTTTATGTTAAAACATTGTTTTTAAGCATGACTTCTGAAAGATTTCACTTTAAACATTTTATGTGATGACATAACGTATAGTAACAGGCTAAAGAATCCTCTAAACTAATGACCCTTCAAGTGTGTCAGAGTGAAACTTAACTCATGACTCTGTCTTTTACAGGATGAGCAGTTTTCCATCTTTCATTTATTTCTGATGTTACTCAACGTGAAGATCATGAACTCCAGACTCTTTCCACTGATCCTGCTGCTGCACATCTCAGGTATGACCATCATTGTGTTTTATTCTCCTCTGTAATGTTCGGTAACTGAACATGGCAAGAATTTTTTTTTACATTTTCAGTTTGTCCGGTTTTTAGTCTGAATGTTTGTCTAACTTAACTTGTCTCTCGGTTCTCCAAAGTGACTGCATGCATATTTGAACCTGAAGATATTTTTCATTGTACAACTAATCGAGCAACATTGGTTGGTGGGTGTGAGTAGGAGATTGATACTGTGAGTGTGGATTGTTGTAAGAGTGTTTGGCTTGGTTAGAAAGCTTTATTTATTCCTATAATGATACAGTTATTCATTATTATGTATTATAAACCAAACAGTGAAGTGAAAGTGAAGTGGAAGTGATGTGTATGATGACCCATACATAGTAGTACATTAAATGAAAGTCATAGTTTAGTGAAGTATATCCAACACTGTGCATTTTAGATGTCAAATACACCCAATTGAACTCTTGAGCTTCTTAGAACAGAGTTTTGGAAACTCCAAAAACTGATGGAGTCAGATGTGTCAGATGGAGAAGTGTTATTAATAATAGTTCCTTACATTTATATAGCGCTTTTCTGGACATTTAAAGTGCTTTACACATTTTTGGGGGGTTTGGGGTGGAGGGGGTGGAATGGGGATCTCTTCATCCACTACCAGTGTAAAGTATTCGCTTGGATGATGTAACGGTAGCAATATTGCGCCAGACCGCACGCCACGCACCAGCTGATTGGTGGAGAGGAGACAGTGATGAAGCCAATTATGATATGGGGATGGTTAGGAGGCCATGATGGACAAAGGCCAGTGGGTAAATCTGGCCAGGATGCTGGAGTTAAAGCCCTACTCTTTTTCAAAAGACATCCTGGGATTTTTAATGACTGCAGAGAGTCAGGACCTCAGTTTAACATCTCATCCGAAAGACAGGACTCACTGAGCAGTATAGAGTCCCCATCAATATACTGGGGCATTAGGACCCACACAGACCACAGTTTGAGTATCTGCTGCTGGTCTCACTAACACCACTTCCGGAGGCAACCTAACTTTACCATGTGGTCTCCTATACAGGTACTGATTGGGCACAGCACTGCTTAGCTTTAGTGGACAACCATGTTGCAGAGAGCTAGCTGCAAGCTATTTTAGGGTGCTTTAACACTTGGTTCATTTGCCTGGACCATACCCAAGTTCAATTGTCTCCCCTTGCGTCCTTCTCGGTTGGTTTGTGTTCACACTGTCTTTTTTCCTTCTGAACCCCGGTACGCTTGCCTCATCAAGCTGCTGTTTTGTGTACGGCTGTTGCCAGGTGATGGACACAAAAGCAAAGCGCCAAAAAAGACGTCCACACTCTGCACATTGCGGTCGTTTCGCTTTTACTGAACCTTTTGGTTTTGGACATACAGAAAGCAACTCGTGACTATCTGCCGCAAAATTATTATACACGTTCAGAACATCACACGATGTCTGCAGAAGCTGTTTTTGGAGAAGACAAGCAGACATTATCACTGTGCTTGCCCTGGCTAAGTCCTGCTTGTCAGCAAGGTACAGTATGTGATACACAGACTCTCTCTCACACACACACACACACACACACGAATGAACATTATAAAAACTAAAGTTTGTTGTACTGTTGACGGTTCACTTCTGCTATTTGGTACGATTGCATTTATACCAGAAGTGTGCTGGACCAGAGTTCGCGTGAACCGTACCCCAGACCACCTCTTTCAGGCGGACTCAGGTATGGTTCACGGGTGAGCACCCAAGTTCAGAAGACGTGTTCACACTAGCTAAACGTACCGTACTATGACGTCAAACGAACCCGTGAGCGGACTAAAAGTGCTAGTGTGAAAGCACCCTTAGAGAAGAGGAGTTCAGATTCTTTTGTAAACTTTTCTCAATAAGGAATTCTTTTCTTTTCAGGTTCTCTGTCACTGGAAAGTCTCTTTGTGAGCTGTAAAGAGAGTATCTGTGCTGTGAAGGGATCTCAGGTGACACTGGTGTGCTCTTACTACAACAGGATCCACATGAAAACTGTGTTCTGGTTCAGTCAGAAGCAAAATATAAACTGGAGAAAAACCAATGAAGCTGAAGATTTGACATTAGACTCAGACTACTCAGGAAGGCTGAAGCAGCTGATCTCAAAAACAGATTTAACAGACACACAGACACTCATAATATCAGATGTGAGAGAGCGAGACTCTGGAGAATATCAGCTCATGTTCATCATGAAGGATGGAGATAAACGTCTCGCCTCAGTCGCCGTCAATTTAACAATCACAGGTGAAACTCAGTCTAGATTCTGGTCAGTTTGAATGTTTACATTTGGTATGTATTTAGACATTTATTGTTTTTTCACTTGTTCAGAACTGAAGGTGAAGATGAACACTAACCTGCGAGATCAGACTGTAGAACTGGTCTGTGATTCTTTCTGCAGCTCTAAAGATTGGTTTTACAATTGGAAGAATGGAAATAGTAATGTTAATACATGGTTGCGCAACGCAATTGTGGGACGCAACAAAAATGCTTACAGCTATTCATGCTCTGTTGACCGAAACATTAAAAATCCATCTTCCTCTGTATGTAAGTAGAAAATAATACACAATATGAATATACTCTAGTTATAAATGTAATAGTTTGTACTTCTGTTTAATCGCATAAATATGTAAATTTAAAGAGATGTGCTTAAAGTAACTGTTTTGTATATTAAACCTTGACTTTCAGGTGTTTCTAAGAGTGGCTGCTGGGATGTGTCTTACACGTCTAGAAGAGTCTGTGCTTTGATAAACTCAACAGTAGACCTTTCCTGCACATACTCACATCCCTCTGATTATACTGTTGATAAAACATTCTGGCATTATGGTCAGATTGGAGACTTCAGGGATCTGCGTGCGGAGCATCAGTTTGCTGGTCGTGTGGAGTTTGTGGAGAACAAACTGAGAATCAAAGAGCTCAAGATCAGCGACTCTGGAGAATATCGATTCAGGATCATCACCGACAAAACAGGGGGAAAATACTCTGGTTCACCGGGAATCATTCTTACTGTTACAGGTATGGTAATTAGTTGATCTTACTTTGAAAGAACATTTGCTGTCTCTTCTGGAATTCCTCAGGGTTTGATTCTTGGCCCTCTTGTTTTCATTTATAATGAAGGACAGAATTATTCTGCTCAGCTTTGGGTGCACTCACTCACTGTTATCTGAATTGTGCCTACCTGTAGGTGTATTTCCCGGTTTGTTTGACTAATGTGAGTGCTACAAATCAGGCCCAGGCACAGTTCGGTTGGCCGGCCCTGGCCCGGTGGGAAGATGACGCGGTACGCTTGTACACTCTCAGAAAAAAAAAAGATACATGGTGGTACAAATAATGTTCCTTGAGGAACAGTTTTGTACCTTTGTAAAAATTTTACCTTATAGAAAAGACCTCTTATGAAACTGTTCTGTACCTTCTATGGTGCAACTGAAATAAGGGTACACAATTGTTCTCATATAAAGAGTGTTGAACAACTCCTTTATTACAATACCTATAAAAATAAATATGACAGGATAGGCAAAGTGATTTTGTAAATAATTTCCATATTAAAACATGAATCATCATTTAAAACTATTTGTTTAAAGAAACATAAACATTAATTATTAAGTTCTATAAAACAATAATACAAAACAACTGGTAAAACATACAACTGTAGCTATTGTAAACTAAACATTTAAGGCATTTTAAATAAATATTTTGCAAGCATTTTTGACACAGTTAAAGTACAAATTGTCTTGTCACTGTGGTGGTACCTTTATGGATTAGATTTGTACCTTTGATGAAGGTACAATATAGTACAAATTTGTTTTTTTGCCTTAAGGTACAATTCTGTTCCATAAAAAGGTACTGCACCAGTGACAAGGGATTGTACTTTCTTTGGTACAACATTGTACCATTTTTTTTTTAAAAACGCGACGTCACTATTAAGGGACTGTTTCATTTGGATTCATTAATCATTCTTACTTTTCAATGAAACTGAACTGACATAGTGTATTAAAGATACCAATCCCCCGCTGCACTGCACGTCAGCTGCAACTTCAGCAAACCTTATATTACCTGCAGCCTGATGACTTTTATGATAATTTACGATTGTCACAAGTTGTGGAACTGTTCAGCAAAATATTTGACTGTGTGTTACTGCATCTCAAATGACTAAAATTATATGACTAAAGCAATGTCCACTGTGCTGAGCGAGAGAGCTTCTCTTCCTGTTAAATTGAACAGCCGCATCATCAATGACATAAGCATGCTCAGGTTTGAAGGGCAAAAGCAGTGTGAGTGCAGGCCGTTGGGGGAGAGGGAAGCAGGGACAATCACGCTTCAGCATGGTTCAAGCCAACTGTACCTAGTGTGAGCACGCCCTTAGACTATATTTGCAGATATTTTCTTCTGTATTGCCATGTATAGTGCATGTTTCTAAATTTGTCTCTTTAACAAACCCTACTACTTAGTAATTCTATGCAATTTGCATTAATACTTAATGAAAAAAATCGAAAATCCAAAAACATAATTGTATACATACACGTTTTACTTAGCATAACTTTTCTTTAAATAGAACTGAGAATTAAAAAAATGAAAATTGTGATGAAACTAAATTTGAAAAAAATAAATAAAATAAAATACACACGCACACACACACACACACACACACACACACACACACACACACATATATATATATATATATATATATAAATATAATTATTTTTATTAGTGAAAATGTGCCCTTTAATTTTGACAGCCACAGTTCAGTTGTCAAGTTTTGTAAATATCTATCTATTGAATTAATCAATCTATTAAACAAACACTGGCCAAAACAATGTATTATAGGCTTAAATTATAGAGAGAAATAACAGATGAAGCGAGAGTCAGATCATGAAGCAGATAAATGTTGATCTTTCTTTCCAAATATGGAAAAATTATCAGGGGGTAATTTGTGTCAATTTTCCTAACTCAGCAAAATTTCAGCATGCTTTCACTTTCGTATTGGACTTAAAACGCACATTTGCTGGTAGGAATGACATCCCGCCCTTCCATATTTCTCTCTTCATACTGTATAGCCGTATATACCATAACACACTGTGATATAGCCTGGTTCCTCAGTTCCTTTGGATCGTTTTGCTTTCCCACTCCATTCTACCCGCTCCAGTGTCCTTTTCAATCGAGCCGAGACAACCTTATTCAGGCAATTGTTTTTTTCAGGACCGATTGGTTTGATTGTGAATTTACATGTGCCAAATGAACCACGCTGACTGGGCAAACAAGACAGGTTCTGAAACAAACATCTAGGTGTGAAAGCACCTCAAGACGAAATTGACAAATGGTCGTAGCCAAATTAACTAGTGACAAGGCAGCACTGTATACTGTCCCGAGCATTTCGCATGCTGGCCCGGGCCATCAGGCAGTCCTTATTGTCAAGCGCTGCAATTTTACTGTAGAGATTTAATTATTAATTAGTAATGGTGGCAAACGTTAACTAAGAATTATTCTGTTTTTCAGATACGCAGGTGATAAGCAGACCACACACTGTATCAGAGGGAGAAAAAGTGATATTAAGCTGTTCAACTAAATGCACTCTGAGTAACAAACACACTTACATCTGGTACAAGAACAGACAGCAGGTAACGGACGGATTCACTAAAGACAACAAGCTGTACCTGGACTCAGTCAGCAATGAAGAGCTTCAAGAGTTCTCCTGTGCTGTAGGAGGTCAAACATCTCTATCACACATGCAAATGTTTCCTATTTCCGTTTGAGTTTCTGAACTTGTGTCCTATGCTAGAAATGAGTCCAGAGGTGAACACAGCACTACAGAACACCCTGATTGTCCTGTTTGTGTTTATGATTATCGCTCTCATAGGAGTCCTGCTGCATAGGTAAAAATATACATTATTATGAGTTTTTATGATTTTTTTATGAGGTCAGCTTGTAACGAGGTCATATTTAATCCAGAACCTTGCCATTGACAGCTCAAATTTTCTGTCATTGTTTATTTTTACTTTTAAAAACAATGCGGAAAAATCTTTTTTGTACCATTGGCATTCAGGAAAACCTTTTTGGCAATTTGTCACTGTTACAATATGTACCCAACATTGATTTGGGCTTAAAAGACATCTAATGGCCATCCAAGCACAGGCAAGACAAGGCTGAATTTGGGCTTTCATTGAAAATTTCCTAGATAGCTGAAGTCCAAAATACACCAGTCATCAGATACCCATGTAATCATTCATTCTTGCTTATTTGGTGGCTTGTCTATTTTTTGGCAATTGTTAGATGCCTAGTAGATTTTCACTGACAGCCCAAATTCAGTCTTGCTTTAACAAATATGTCTGTCTTTGAATGGTTATTTGAAGAGGGGTCTGGATGCAGACCTGGTGCAGTGCAATCTGAGCTGCATCCAATGCTTTTTAATGCACTCACCTAAGGCAAGGCAACCCACATAGCAAAATATCTCTGGCCCAGATCTGGCCCACACAATCAGCTTTTGCTTGGCCCACATGTCGCAGTGAATTACTGTACATGACTGGACCAATCTGGCTTCCAGACAAGGGCCAAACATGGACAATATTTGGGCCAAGACTCAGCCAAGTTTATAACATAACTGGGCTTTAACTGGGCCAGATATGTTGGTGTGTCACGATTTTGGAAATTGATAAACCCATGAAGCATTGCACTTTAGGCGTGCTATGGGAGTGCTTTTTCTCGAAGCAACCTGATTGGTAAAATGTTTTTCTTTATTTGAAAATAATAAAAATGTATCTTAAATGTGGGTCAAAAAAGGCAAAACTTACGTGACCCACATATCAATTATTAACATCTGGACCAAATATTACAGTTTATATCTGGCCCAAGTACTGTGTGCTGCCTTAAAGACAGTGCCAACTCTTCCAAACCCGGGTCATGTTTGGCCCACATGCTGTATGTCAGTGGCGGATGAATGCCTGCTGTGCCAGCTTTATGCCAAATCTGGGCCAGAATTCTTTGCTACTAGGGAAGGCATGGCAGGGCAAGGCAAGTTTATTTATGTAGCACATTTTATACAGTGGCAATTCAAAGTGCTTTACATAAACAAGAATAAAAGAGACAAGTATAAGAAAATAAAAATAATAATAATAATAAAAGATTAAAAGCAGATGAAAACAGATTAAAATGTGTTAAAATAAGTTATAAAAGAATGAAAAAGAAAAGAAACACAATAGTGCGATCTGTCGGACGTAGCACAGTAAAGACACAGCTAAACAGATGTGTTTTAAGTCTTGATTTGAATGTGCACATCTGATCTTTTCTGGAAGCTGATTCCAGCAGCAAGGGGCGTAGTAGCTGAAAGCAGATTCACCCTGCTTTGACTAAACTCTTGGAATTTCTATTTTATATGACCCTAAAGATCTGAGTGATCTGTTTGTATTCAGTGATCATATCTGTAATGTATTGAGGTCCTAGGCCATTTAGTGATTTATAGACAAGTAGAGTAGTAATACTTTAAAATCTATTCTGAATGTACCGGGAGCCAGTGTAAAGACCTGAGGACAGGTGTGATGTGTTCCTGGTTCTGGTCAGAATCCTGGCCGCAGTGTTCTGAATGAGCTGCAACTGTCTTTTGGGAAGGCCAGTGAGGAGGCCGTTACAGTAATCCATCCTGCTGCTGATAAAAGCATAAACACGTTTCTCTAAGTCTTCACTGGGAACAAAACATCTCAATTCTTTGCAACGTTTTTAAGATGATAGTATGCTGATTTACTTACTGCTTTGACATGACTGTTGAAACTCAGATCTGACTCCAGAGTCACACAGAGATTCTTGATCTTATTTTTTGTTGTTTGACCTTTAGAGCCAAGGTACGCATTCACCTTGAGAACCTCATTTCTGTTATCAAATGCATTGACTTCAGTTTTCTCCTTGTTTAACTAAAGAAAGTTTTGGCACATCCAACTGTTAATATCATCAATGCATTGGCAAAGGGTGTCAATGGGGCTGTAGTCATTAGGCAGTAAGGCTAAATAGATACCTAACCCCACCCCTAACCCTACCCTTTACAGTGACGTCACTCACTCCATTGAGTGCATTGTGTCTGACATTGCATCGCTGAGTGATGCTATATCACTTTGCATCATAAAGGCTGCATCCAGATACTATTGGCTATTTGATGTCTTTTAAATGCAAAATTGCCTGGTTGGCAGTCGGTTCAGACTATGAGAAAACTTCGAATTTCAAAATAATGCAGGTTGTTTTTATTGTGCCGTGACGTCATGCTCTTCTAGATCACTAAAATGTATGTATATTTTTTTTTTACCAAGATGGAGTTTGAACAGGAGAAAGAATAAGTCATCTGAACAGCATGAGGACAAAAAAGAAGCTGTACAGGTCAGAATAACTGATTAACTCACTCAGATATGCTTAAATATATTTTGTCACTGATATACTGACTTTTTTTCTGCCCCAATACTCAGTTGGATCCATCTTCTGTATATGAAACTGTTCCTTTGTCTACGATGTGCACACAGCAAGATCTCATAAACGATCAGGACGTTCATTATTCGAGTGTACATTTCAAGAAGTCAGACATTAAGAACACTTCACTGGTGACTACTGCTGTACAATCAGACACAGATGATGTTCATTATGCTGCTGTGAAGTTTAGTTGAAAACACACAACATCTACTGTGCAACCCAAGGGTGCATTTCTGAAAACCATCATTAGCAATTAGATGTCCCTGGCATACTTTAATGGTTTTAATTTATAGTAACTATTTATTTGGAAATGTATCTGTACGGTAGAAGACATGGTAAGAACATTTCTGCAGTGGAGCCAAATTGTAAAAGTAGATTTAAAATAAATAAATAAACAATGTCCTACTTAATAGGGGTAACACAGTGGCTCAGTGGTTAGCACTCTCGCCTCACAGCAACAAGGTCGCTGTTTCAAGTCCTGGCTGGACCAGTTGGCATTTCTGTGTGGAGTTTACATGTTTTCACCAGTGTTGGTGTGGGTTTCCTCTGGGTGCTCTGGTTTAAAATGGCTGTAGTATTTCTGTGCGAATGTGAGAGTGTATGGGTGTTTCCCAGTGGTGGGTTGCTGCTGTAAGGGCATCCGCTGTGTAAAACATATGGTGGATAAGCTGGCGGTTCATTCTTGTCACGGTTCAGGGATCTGTATGTTCCTTCCTGTGTGTCTGTGTGTGCGTGTGGGTGTAGCTGTGTTGATGTGAGTGTGTTTAATAACGTGGCTGTCTGTTTGTTCACCCCGTTCAGCTGTGTAGTCGTGGACGGAATCATCCAGTCAGCTCATTAGCATCAGCAGCTGTGTCGCATTACCTCCGCTATTTAAGTCCTGTGTTCACGTCTCCTTTTTGTCAGTCCGTTTATTCCAATCTGTGTTTGTGTCTCCAGACTCCATTTGTGTAAATACTGGTGGTGAGTCGCTGTAAACCTCTATCTTTGTGGATGTTATCTTCTGTGGCTATTGCCTGCTTCCTGAACTGTGCCTCACATGATCAACTTTAAGTTTCGTCTGTGACTGTTACTTCCTGCTCTGTTGTCTGAAGTTTCCCTCAGCTGTTTAGCTGCATCATCTCCACGAGAAGATACCACTGGCATTCTCTACCGACTCATTCACAAAATCTGTAATATTTGAGCCTTGTTGGATCATTTTGACATTAAACTTTTTTTTACTTTACTCTCGCATTTGGGTCTCCCTGTTGTGTTTCATGACAATTCTGCTCTGGTGACCCCTGATAAATAAGGGACTAAGCCGAAGGAAAATGAATGAATGAATCCTACTTACTAATAACAATAACAATAATATATTAATAATTATTATTATTACTAAGTAGGATTTTTGTTTCTTTTCTTAATAAACAGCCTACTGTAAATTACAACCATTAGCGATTTATATATGAGATAAGAATACATGTTAGCTAAGTGATTTTACATTTTTGGAATAGAATATGGCAGATTCTTAATAATATTTAAAAGGAAACATATATAGGCCCTAAGCATGCCGTTTACATATATTTGAATTAATATTTTTACCAAAACTAATATTTATTTGCTCAAGAAATTATTTTTTTTTTAAAGAAATTGTTACTACACCCCGTTTAAAGAGTCATTATGGACACTTTATGTTATAACAAAAGTGGTTCAAATGATGGATCTGCGACAAAGCAACTGTTTTGGGAAACACTCGTCACTACATCGTTCTTTTCCCAGCCACGAGTTACGTCAGTGTTTGGGAACGCACCCCAGACTGATACTAAAATTAAGCTTCCATTTAGATAGTAAACTTTGTTATATTATACCATATAATTAAAATGGGTTTCACAGTTTAATAAATGAATAAAGTATGGCATACATTAAATAGTAGCTGGGTTAATGAGTTTTATGTTTTTTTATGTAAAGAATATTAATTAGTAAATTCCAGTTATACAATACCAGTTAATTACCAGTAATATTTAACACTTTGATCTTACCTTGATTCATCTTCGAATCATGATTCAATTTTATTTTTATCTACAGTATGAGTTAATCAGGCTAGATTATATTTTCAGTCAGTTTCTTCTGTAATATCATGTTAATGTATTATTACTTAAAAAATAGGGTCAGTTCTTTCTATAGAGGATAAAAGTACATTTACGATTTATCTTATTTTTAACTTATTGTTTAAAGCTTTCATACTGGTGTAAAATGTGAAGGAGGGTATTTTTTCATACACCCCAATTTGTACAAAAAATAAGTAAAAGTCCTACGTTCGTCTATGAAATTGACAGCTTTCAGGTCACACAGCATTGTCAAGGTTACTGTGATCATGATTGTAATGTAACAGCTTTGTAATAACCTTTTTAGTTTGCAAAAACAATCCAGTTATTTTATTTTTCATTTATTTTCTTTCTTCTTTGTACAGTATCTAAATTTTTGTAAGAGCATTAAGATATATGTATTCGCATTCTGCACTTGTCAGGTATATTTGGAAAGTAGATTATTTTGTTGTTTACAGAATATTTATAAAATTGTGTTATAAACTTTTCCATGTAAAATAGGTTCTGTCACGTGTTTTTCGTCAGCTACTGGCAGCTAATGATTTTTGATTAAAAACTAATTGAATTCTGAAATAATACTGTGATTTTTTTTATGACAAAAGAAGTGTTTACAATCCCTGTAATATACCATATATATATATATAAACATCAGTATGGTACAAATAAAAAATAGGACAGGCTTATGGAGGGAATTTTTGATAATTCATGTTATTTTAAAGCAATTGTTAGCGAGGAACTGGCATTTCTATTCCTATCAGTAATTATGCACTTCTTGATGCACAGATTTTTTTTGTAGTTGTGGAGGCCACCACTGAATTTCCATTTTTATATTATTTTTTTTTTATAAAATCCAAGTATTTGTTACTAAAAACCAAGAGTTTAGGTAGCAATGCAAATCAGTATAATCTTCTACATGTTCAAATATTACATGAACATAAGGCATGTTTTCTTGTTCCTAGCCTTCTGTAGTAAGGCTACAGTATGTATTTGTGATTCATTGTGACAGAAATACTAAAGTACTAACTAAATCTATACATTTATTTAAGATACACTGATAAGGTATCCATATTGCTGCATTTAGTGTTTATTTGTTTTATTTGGACAGCCCAACAGCTTATACTGCCTTTGTAAGATTTATTTAGATGTGCGCCAATAAGGAAAGGGAAGGAAATGACATAATCAGAGAAAGTGATAAAGCTTCTACAACTGACACACAAAACTACTACTAACATCAGAGAATAACAGCAAGGGGTAATGTAGACAAATCTAATCTTCAACTGTGTAACCTCTAATATGAGATTTTAAGTATGTCTAAAATGCTTGACTTGACTGTATGACCCTTCAAGTGTGTCAGAATAAAACTCCAAGATTGTGTCTTTAATTTCAGGATGAGCAGTTTCATGTTTTTATGTTTAATCTGATTGTCAATTGCAATTGAAAATGTACATAAAAATGTTTTGAGCAAATTTTGATAATTCTTTTGCTGTATTCAAGACGTGATAACCCTTTAAGTGAGCCAGGGTGTCAATATTTATATTACACAAAGTAAAGACCATGAAGTCCAGACTCTTCCAGTGATTCTTCTGATGCACATTAAAGATTAGACCATCATTGCATTTTATCCGATCACACTTTATTTTGATGGTCCGTTTGTTGAATTTAAGTTACATTGCAACTAATTCTCATTAGATTATAAGTCGACTGTTAGGTTGGGTTTAGGGGTAGGTTTAGTGTAAGTTGACATGTACTTGCAAAGTTTCTTTTAGTCAGTTAAATGTCAGTATCAACAGATATTAAGTAGACAGTCTACAAATACTCAAATGGACCATCGAAATAAAGTGTTACCTTTTATTCTTCTTTCAAGAGTTCACACTTAGCTGATGATTGATTATAAAGCTTGTTTGGCATGCTGTCCCGGGAGAGAGCCCTGAGCTCATAAGATCCTCGAGCCCAGGGCTCCCTCCCGTTCGCAAGGCGAGAGGAGAGTTTGAGCTCAGGTAGATCTCGAGAACTCCCCTGCGAGTAGCTAATGAACAGATAGTGATCGCTATGAAAAGATAACTACTAACTAGGAGCATGTCTATGGTGCTGATTTGTATTAGTCCGTTAACTTAAGTTGCATGTTTTTGGACGGTGGGAGGAAACCGGAGAACCCGGGGGAAACCCACGTGAGCACGGGGAGAACATGCAAACTCCACACAGAAACATCAGCTGGCTTGGTAAGGACTAGAACCAGTGATGTTCTTGCTGTGAGGCAACAGTGCTAACCACTGGGCCACCGTGCCACCCATCTAGGAAGGAGGAGGAGTAGGGGTGGAAGGGGGGATTCTTCAAAACGAAGATGGCTGTGATATGGAACTTAGGGTATATATAGTGGCTTAGGACTCATCTGATTGGTAATCATAAATTGGATAATGCAGGACCAGCTGCGAGCAATCCTCTGCACGTGATCCTCTCGAAATTAGTTTATAAATAAACTTCACTTCAAGAGTTCACACTTAGCTGATGATTGATTATAAAGCTTGTTTGGCATGCTGTCCCGGGAGAGAGCCCTGAGCTCATAAGATCCTCGAGCCCAGGGCTCCCTCCCGTTCGCAAGGCGAGAGGAGAGTTTGAGCTCAGGTAGATCTCGAGAACTCCCCAAGATGCCTTAATAAGCTCGGGACAGCAGCCGCGTATTGAAGAACCCCCCAAAAGGCAATAAAGAATGAAGCCATAACCGGCTGCTGAATGGAAAGTGGTACCTAGAGAGTGTTTGCAGGAGCAAGGATGGAATTGGTGCAGAGTGTGAAAGGATTAGGTTAGAGTGACTGCTACAACTGAAGAGGTGTATTGGCAGCCAGTGTTGCAAATGCTATGTGTGCTCCCATAGCAGTGTTGACTGCCATGACTAGACGGGAGAGTGAGACAGATGTAATAATTTGAATGTAGTATGTATGATCTCTACAGAGAGACTCTTAAATGGCTAGAGAGACTCTTAAATGACTGTGATGAATGTCGGGATAAGCTCAGAGGAGCGTCTCTGCTGCTACAGAGGTGCGATAGGATTTAAGCTAAGCGAAGCATCTCTACAGTTGCAAAGGAAGTTGGTGGTGCAGGGGGAAATTTAAGCTAAGCGTAGCATCTCTACAGTTGCAGAGGTGTCATGAAAATCAGTGGTGCAAAGGTGCAGAGAAGAATTTTAACTAAGTGAAGCATCTCTACAGTTGCAAAGGTGCAATGGAAGTCGGTGGTGCAGAGGGGAATTTAAGCTAAACGTAGCATCTCTACAGTTGCAGAGAAGAATTTAGCTAAGTGGAGCATCTCTACAGTTGCAGAGGTGCAATGGAAGTCAGCGGTGTAGAGGAGAATTGAGAAAAGCGGTGCATCTCTGCAGTTGCAGAGGTGCAAATGGAAGTCAGTGGTGCAGAGGAGAATTTAAGCTAAGCGGGGCATCTCTACAGTTGCAGAGGTGCAATGGAAGTCAATAATAACAGGTAAATACGCTTCCGCGGAGGCGTTTAAACTGCTGTGGCTGTGATGGAGAGTGTGTCAGTATGTTAAATGGAAGTGTGTGTGAGCTCAGGCAGAGCATCACTGCTGTGGCAGTGGTGCAGAGGGGAAAAGGAGCTCAGCGGAGCGTCACTGCTGCGGCAGTGGAGCAATGGGGGAATGAAGCTCAGCGGAGCGTCTCTGCTGTTGCAGAGGTGCGGTGGCAGTCAATGTTGGAAGGCAAGTACGCTTCCGCGGAGGCGTTTTAGCTGCTGTGGAGTGTATCGGTAGTGAATGGCTAAATGGAGATGTGTGTGAGCTCAGGCAGAGCGTCACTGCTGCGGCAGTGTTGTGGGGGGAGGATAAGGCTCAGCATAGAGTCTCTGCTGTTGCTGAGGTGCAGTGGTAGTCAATATTGGAGTGTTATGGGTGCTCTCGCAGGAATGTTAAATACCGTCCAATAGTGATGTGTAGAGATAAAAGTGAATAAGGTTTCAGTTAGGGCGTCACTGCAGTTGCAGTGGTGTTATAGGTGAGTGTGGCTCAGCGGAGCACCTCTGTAGTTGCAGATGTGTAGTGGTTTTCGGTATTGGAGTGTTAAGAGTGCTCCCGCGGGAATGTTAAATACTGACGATAGTGATATGTAAAGTTAAAAGCAAATAAGGGCCTAGCTAGAGCATTACTACGTTGCAGTGGTGCAGTGGTTGAGAGTAGCTCAGTGAAACGTCTCTGCAGTTGCAGAGGTGTAGTGGGTCAGTATGGAGGCAATGTGTGCTCCCGCAGAAGCATTTACTGCTGTATTAGTGCAGGGAAGCGTGATGATAGTGGTATTAGGAATTGTAAGTGTATATGAGCTTATTTAGAACATTGCTGTTGCAGCAACTGAAACTACAGGCATCCTCTAAATGGGTCAGAGCTGTTGTGAATGAGTGAATAGAATTATGGGATAGGTGAAGTTTGGAAGGAAAAAGTTAAAAGGAAGAAAGGTGGTAATGTGCTCCTGTAGTGTAAGAAAGAGGGGGTTTGGAATTGGTGTGTGTGTGTGTGTGTGTTTGTTTGTTTATGTGTGCTTGTTGGGGGTGGGGGGGGGGGGGGGGTATCAAAATATTTACAGAATATTCTTTGCTATTTGATCTGTTTGCTTGCTTAATAAAGAAAGACAATTTCTTTATCATGCAAAGTTAGGTCAGATATGGTGGGGAGGATTGAAATGGTGTTACTTCCGAAACTCTCAATCAAAAAGGCTAGTGAGAATTTGAAATCAAGGGTGTGGGCTGTGTGATTGGAAATGTATCCTTTGTATAGCGTGAAAGCGTTAAGAATGGATGTGGAGTGTAATGGGTTGGATGAGGGTCAGTTTCTGCAGCTAGCTCTCAGGGTCTCTGAAAAACAAGAGAAAAATCAGAAATGAAATTAAACATGGTACATGTACAGCAAACATAATGAATTGTTTTAGCTGGTATCCATGAGCGGCATCTTAATAGGGGCATTGGCAACTGTGAATGGAAGCGCCTTTGTTAATGCATGGTATAACAGCTTGTTGTCACAATGTGCAAGGATTGTAGAGGTGGGCCTTTGCTCCCCTGTAGTATGGCAGGTGGATGGAGAGCTTGGGACATTGGCTAGTTGTCCTGGAAGTACCTCTTGAAGGCTGAGCAGGTGAGGTGTTGGCGGAGTGAAGTTTTAAACACCTTAGTGATATAGAATTTTGATTGATATAGAATTTGCTTAAAAAGCAAAATGTCTAACACGGAGTTAATGGATGAAACATTACTCCATTTCTAACACAGAGTCAATAATGAAACATCACTCCATTGTCAGAAATGTGCTTCTCCCACTCATGGCAGTCAAGCAGAAAGTTTGTTTCCTTTGTCTTTAGACGCTTGACTGATAATCACGTTTGTTGCAGACTTTTTGGCCCTAACGGCCTTCCATAGTTGCAGACGTTTTGACCCTAACGGCCTTCCATACACTGAATGCGCTTCCGCTACAGTTTTGGATGATGACGTTGCATCTCGTGGATGTTTATCGGCGTGTTGATATGTTGTGGATTAGGTTTTGGATTGGATTGCCTGGACGCTTGCAGTCAAACTATTTCAAACTGCTAGGATGCCATGGATTTTTGGACAGGCGGAGGCTTAACAGGTGAGTTCAGCATTCGATTCATGCACGTCTCCTCTTTCAAAGATGTATTGAATGTTTAGGCGTTGTCAGAGATTAGTTGTTTTTGCGAGACTTCCCCTTATAGAGTGTGATGTGTTACCGCGGGTGAACAGCTGGGAGAGCGGTGAGGGTTTGGCTTCGTTGTAATGGCTTAAATCGCCGGCGTCTTGAGAGTTTAGATGGAGTTTGAGGACGGTGATCGAGTTTTGGACTGTGCTCTTGCTGGGTTGAAGACGCGGTCGATGCGTTGTGTGATGAAATTTGAAAGGGAAGGTTTTTGATGATGAAGATGAAGATGATGCTGTTGTTGAAGTTGCTGGTTTTGAAGTAGTTGTTGTGGAGGTGATAGCAGTATCTGGCTGAAACGGAGCGTTCTTCAAAACGAAGATGGCTGTGATATGGAACTTAGGGTATATATAGTGGCTTAGGACTCATCTGATTGGTAATCATAAATTGGATAATGCAGGACCAGCTGCGAGCAATCCTCTGCACGTGATCCTCTCGAAATTAGTTTATAAATAAACTTCACCTATAATGTTTTTTTCATAGTAGTAACAAATATGATGGTTTAATCAGTAATAAAAATAAGTTATATTAGTATAATCTAATTTAACTCTGATGACCAGAAATGAGATCTTATATATATTTATGATTTATAAGTCATGTTATTATCCAATGCTATCTCACAGTAATTCGTAACTTTTGATTTAGTGGCTAATGTGTATGAATTTGTATGATCTAATTCGTACAATTTAGTACGATGTGCTCATCACCCAGTGACGGTTGGGTTTAGAGTGGGGTTGAGTGCCATGCCTCCTTTTTTTTAAATCGTACATTTTCGTACGGCTGAATTAGCCATTAATCTGGCAAAACGTAAAATGCTTGCGTTTTCTCGTGAGATCAGGCTGCATTATCGTATTTATGATTATGTACATTTATACCACAGTTCAGTCAGGTTCTCGAATCTGATTGGCTGATAGCCTTGTGATATTTTGCAATAGCACTCATACAGCCTCTTCACCTTTCTGTATTTCTCCGCCCACATAGAGTGAAAATAGATCAATAAACTTACTACAGTTTGACAAATATTGCAGCTGTTAGACAACATAATGGAAATTTGAGGCTTTTTTGGACGAGAATGTAGTTGTTTAGATTGCAACTATGCAGTTTATTTATAAGGGTAGTGCCTTTTTTAAATATTTATCATTTTGGAGTACCAGCGTGTCGACATCCATCAGCCTGTCATACTGAGCAGAGCACAGACGGTTGACGGTCCACCACAAGATGGCGACAGAAACTGCATAATAAGTCCTTGGAGGAGAAAAACTCAGCGTTGTTACAAACTACAGCTGATCAAATCATTATTTAATCATTATTTACCATGACTTTCTAAGTCGATCTCTCTCTATTCTATTGTATTTATACCATAGTAATCTGACAGTGTTTGCTTTGCTTTTTTTAATTATTGTGATCTCCCATTTACAAAAGAGAAATGCTGGGAAAAATGTCTAGACTGATGGCATTTCATGCTGTTCAGCTTTATAATCTTAAAATGTGAGCAAAATCACCTGTTTTATCATTATTTTAGGTATTACGCTAGTTATTCATTCAAATACTGGGCAATGCATGCCTTCCACCAGTGCAAATATACAGCCATATCGCACTGCTACTTTGTGTGATATTGCTTATGTATGTAGACATAACATTTAATTCCACTGTATGTCCACATATGTAATGGAATGACAATAAAGCTCACCTTGAGCTTGATGAACTTGAACTTTCATCTCGGTATGTAAACATAATCTCAATAAACAAATGTTTCCAGGCTCTCTAACACTGGGATATCACCACGTGAGCTGTATTGAAGAGAGTGTTTGTGCTGTGAAGGGATCTCAGGTGACACTTACGTACGCATCGACATAAAAAACGTGTTCTAAAAAACAAAGATTTTATTCACTTCAGCTAATTAGGATGAGTGAAATCATCCGTCAGTTATTACAACTCAAAACTCACAATATCAGATGTGAGAGAGCGAGACTCTGGAGAATATCAGCTCATGTGCATCATGAAGGATGGAGATAATCATCTCAGAGTAATCAATCTACAGAGTTGACAGATCAGAATGTAAAACTGACCTGTGATTCTTCCTGCACCTCTAAATCTTGGTATTATTTCTGGATGAAGGATGGAAGTCTTTTAACAAGATCAGACTCCAGGAACATTGTCCTAACTGTTATTCCTGTTCTATTGATGAACTAGTTATTCACGAACACCTGTGTCTAAACTCTTAAATATGATGAAGACAGAACACTTGATCCTTACTGACAACCAGTACACAGAACAGCCACTACAAGGGCTGATTCAGAGAGAATGCATTTTTCCATGCCAATATTTTACTTTTCTATTTTTTTTTTTCACCTGGAGTAGTGGGCAGCTATTGCTTGGTAACGAAGGCGGTGAGAGTGCAATTAATTCCCTCCCCATCTTCAATCCTTCCGGGACCAGGAATCGAATCTGCAACCTTTTGATTTCAAGTCTAATAATTACTGTTACTAAAACAGTAAACACACTGATAACAGATGTTTATACTTCCACACACGACTTGTAGAGTTAGAAAATAGAGCCTATATAAAAAATCATCATACCCTTTGAAAGTCTATACTGTACCTTTACTCACGTTACACCATGCTTTCAAAAGACCTTCTGGATAAAGTTGTAGAAAGGCACAGGTTGGGAGAAGGCTTCAAAAGCATTTTAAAAACTGGAAACATTATTTGGAACATGATTTGACTTCAGACTGTATGACAAATAAAACTTTTGAGCAGTGCTTTTTCAGCTGGAATGTCATCCACTGCGAAAAACATACCAGCAAACATTGGTTGGACGACGACGTGCTCTCCCCAGCCAAAAGAGGTCACACCAGGACGGCACAAATGGTGTACTATTGGTCTGAATACAACGTGCTCTCCCCGTGCTCTCCCCTCTCTGAGAAATTACATTCATTAAATGCCCTGTGCGGTTAACTGTATAAGTCACTGTTTCTAAAATCATATTGCAATTTTATTATTGCTCCTTTAGTTTGCCCCAAACGCGAACAAATCTAACGATAGGATTAACGTTATCTCGCGAGATCCTACATACAGCGTCATTTTCAAATTTCTTCCTGTCTTATCATGCGAGGATATGAGGTCGGGCAAAAAGTTGGACAATTATTACAAATCTGCTACCGTGTAAGTACAGTTTATATTACTTACTTAATATTATTTTACATGAAGGAACCGAAATAAATGATGCACAATCCCAACAGCAATGTGGAGTTGTTGTTTTTTTCTTTTAACTGCTCCTGTAAAACTGTATTTTTATTGTAATGAATCAAACTGCATTACAGTTCAGATTTGTCTTGCAGGGTGAATAACAGTCAGTCATCTGTCAGACAGAATTCAAGACTCTTTCTCCAGGCCCACTGGCAGAATCATTCAAGGCATTACATTTAGTTGTTTGTTCTTTAAATAATTTCATTATTACCTTTCTCACTGTTGTTTTGTTTGTCAATTGTCTCCAGTGCAAATGATCCTTGGTCATCCCACTCCCTGAGGACACGCCAGTGTAGGTGAGAAACTTGTTGAATGTTTAAAAAGTGTATTTCAGAATGAGTTCATGTTTGCAAACCTGGAGCCTGAATTGTCAAGCGATGCTCAAAAACACAATTTCACCACATGCTGGAATACGTAGCCTGCTGTTTATTTTCACACATTCATATTTTCATGTTAATCTGGCCTGTGACGTGCATGAGATATTACTGGAAAATGTTCTATTAAAGTCTTATTGTATATTATAAGTTAATAGCTAATAAAATATAATTGTTTTCTAACTAAAAATATAGTAACTGTAACAAATATGCATGTGTCACAGTTCACGGATCTGTATGTTCCTTTCTGTATGTCTGTGTGCGTATGCTTGTGGGTGTGTCTATCTGGTTGTGCGAGTGTGTTTGTTTGGGTATAATAGCCTGGCTGTCTGGTGCTTACCTGATCAGCTGTGCGATCACGTGGAGGGAATCGTTCAGCCGGCTCGTTAGCATCAGCAGCTGTGGCTTGTTATCTCGGCTACTTATACCCAGTGTCTTTGTCATCTCATTGTCGGTTCGTTGTTTCCCAATGTGTCTGTGTGTTCCAGGCTCTGTTCGTATAGTTGCTGGTGGTGAGTTGATGTAACCTGCATTCCTTGGATGTTATCTCTGTGGCTAGTATCTGCTTCCTGATCTGTCCTTGTGATCTTCATATGAGCTTCGTTTGTGACTGTTACTGCCTGCTCTGCTGTCTGAAGTTTCCTGCAGCAGTTTACGGTGTCGTTCCCTTGAAGAGTGCCACAGACTTATTGCATCGTCTCCTGAGAAGTATCTGGCTCATTGCATCGTCTCCTGAGAAGTATCGCTGGCTTTATCCATCGCCTCATTCACGAACTCTGAATTATTGAGCCTTGTTGGAGTGCATTCTAAGGTAACGCTTTCTTTTACGACCCGCAAAGTACCGCGTAAGTACAGTGAAATAACGGTGTACTTTTCTGTACGTATAGTATAAGTATAATTAACGTAAGTGTAGGTATAAGGGAACGAACTGTAATGCTTGGGTAATAAGGGGGTAACAACCAGATATGCAACACGCAAATACCGCGTA
>CAIGQQ010029971.1:659795-723794 GCA_903798035.1 Danio albolineatus | reverse complement strand
GCACTTTATAGAAAAGTACACTGTAAAATCAATATACTTACGCGGTACTTTGCGTGTTGCATATCTGGTTGTTACCCCCTTATTACCCAAGCATTACAGTTCGTTCCCTTATACCTACACTTACGTTAATTATACTTATACTATACGTAAAGAAAAGTACACCGTTATTTCACTGTACTTACGCGGTACTTTGCGGGTCGTAAAAGAAAGCGTTACCCATTCTAACATTAAATTCATTTTACTTTATTCTCGCATTTGGGTCTTCTCTTGTGTATCGTAACAGCATGTTTCTCACTGTTGATTTTAACAGAATAACTCAAATTTACTAATTACACCTTATTGTAAAGTGTTACCAGCTGTAATTTATGATCCATTTGCAATTAAATGTTTAAACATTTGTATAAAATATATCAATACACAAAGTGTAAAAAGTTTTATACTGAGCTTAAGCTGAATAGTGTGATATTATTACTGCATATCCTGATAAAAGCTTTGTAAATAATTGCAACTAGAAAAGTTCATGTCATAAGCCTGACGTTAGCCGCTGCTCTGTTACAGTAATTGTCAATGTGGACTCCAGCAGGTCTGTGTGTTCTGACTGGATTCTCTGAGCGAGATTCTGTAAAGTGTCCATCAAAGCTGTTGAGAAGAATTGGATCTGCGTTAGTTTGAAATGTGACAGAATGTGTGTCTCTGTCTGTCTAGAGGGATCGCTCTGACTGTGATTTTGGTGTTACATTTAGGTTCAGCAACTGTCCAGAGTTGGTGGATGTTCTGTCCGAGCCTGAGTAAAAATGTCATGAACAGGTACATATTTATCTTACATAGTTTGTGTTTATTTCTGCATAATATTTCAGGAAACTATATTTTACTACCCCAACAATTAACCCAGTCTTTGAAATCATTTAAATTCCGGATTTGATCTGTTTTGCATCATTGTATATCTCCCAATAGACATGCCTGCTTTAATGTTCCGATGTTTTACAATGTTTGTACAGACTCTGCAGTCAGCCAGACTGAAAATAATAAATTAAATTATAATTTCAGTGTGAGCCATGAGTGACAGTCTTTGCTTGTCACAATACTGTGGATATGGGTAAATATGTAGATATGGGCACTTGTAAAATTGCGTGGTAGGGAATGTGTATGTATTGACATTAGATACAATCGCTACTCTGCATTTTACTGTTCGTTCATGAAACATGACAATAATCCTTGATCTATTGTAAGATTTTAGTTTTAGTATCATACAAAGTCTTAATCTCCTCTCTCAGGTGCTGTGAAGAGATGAGGTCCAGATGCTACTGACTCAGAAAAAGATGCAGCAATGGAGGAACACAGCCAGGAAGAGCTGGAGGATAGTAGAAATAAAAGACTCAAGAATAAAATGTCACTTGTTGTCCATATTTCTGTTTTGTTGTTTTATTTATTCTTATTAGATGTGTCTGTTTAACAGTGATGTAAATCTGTTACTATGTTACTATGCACAATAAATAATTTGCTAAATTGTGACAGTATTGCATCCTAAAATAATTTATTTACACGTGATTACAACGTCCTAAAGACGTTCAGGTGTAACTGGATCGGAATCAGACCTGATTGCATTTCACAGCTTTAAAAAAATACGTTTGATTAATTTATATGTGTAATTAGGCTATTAAAACACTTAAATTATGCAGCAACACGTTTTATAAACAACCTGAATGAAGCACAAACGTCCAGAAGATAACATATTTCGACGTGCAGGGACCGTGTAGGAAAGACGTGCGATTCACGGCCAGATGACATAAAGGACGTCGGCTGGATTTTCATTCTGGCACTACTTTTCCACCACAACGACACTTGACGGACGGACGTCTTTTCAACGGTAATCGGACCTCCAAATGTTTGCTGGAAAGTGTCTACTTTAAAGTCCGGAATGCTGTCTCATGTCGGGGGTCCATTTCAGGTCTGTTAGGGGGCTGACTATTGAGGAGAAGTTAAGATAGTAGCCTCCTAAATCCAAAAATTTGTGTACCTAAGTCTTGCAGGTGGGACAGGTGATGTTTTTGACATCTTAGTCTATTTTGACATCTTAGTCTTAGCCTCCAAGGGTTTGATGAGTACCCAGCAGATCTGATTTCTCACAGAGACCCTGGGGTGTGTGGGCCTAGGGGTGTGTGATCTTGACAAAATTGAATATTTTGGAAATCTCTTTTTTTTTTGTGCTTCACCATGGCTGGTTTAGGCCTAGCATGGATAAATATAAAACAAAAATCCCCAGCAGATGGCAGCAAAAGTCATAGCATTAATGAGTGATTTACTGAATCGCTTATGATTCTTTTAAAGAGCCCATATTATACATTGAAAAGGGTCATATTTTGGTTTTGGGGGTCTCCAACAGCAGGCTGATCTGATTGCATGGTCAAAAAACACTTTCATTGTCTTATCAAAATCAACAACGTCTATGCTAGATCCCAAACCGACCAAATTATTAAAACAATTGTTTTCAGAAGTTTCTGAACCTGTTCTTAACATTTTGAATTCATCCCTACTCCTAGGATACGTTCCTAAAACTTTTAAACTAGCTGTCATTAAGCCTCTTATTAAAAAACCACAGCTTGATCCTAAAGAACTAGCAAATTATAGACCAATTTCAAACTTGCCTTTTCTATCAAAGATTTTAGAAAAAATCGTATCTGCTCAACTATGTTCCTTCCTACAAAGAAACAATATTTATGAAAAATTTCAATCTGGATTTAGAGCATTTCATAGCACAGAAGCCGCACTCCTAAGAGTCACAAATGACCTCCTTCTGTCGTCCGACCGTGGTTGCATTTCTTTCTTAGTGCTATTGGACCTCAGTGCTGCATTTGATACAATTGATCATAATATTCTCCTTGATAGGCTTGAAAATTATGTTGGTATTACAGGAACTGCATTGGCCTGGTTCAGGTCTTATCTATCTGAACGTTATCAATTTGTATCAGTTAATGCTGAGACATCATACAGATCAAAAGTACACTGTGGGGTACCACAAGGCTCAGTTCTTGGTCCCTTACTTTTCACACTATATATGCTACCGCTAGGTGATATCATTAGAAAACATGGAGTTAGCTTCCACTGTTGTGCTGATGATACACAACTTTATATCTCCTCTCAACCTGGTAATTTGTTTGAATTTACTAAATTAACAGATTGTATAGCTGATATAAAAAATTGGATGACTAATAACTTCTTATTACTAAATTCAGATAAAACTGAGGTCTTGCTTATTGGTCCCAAAAATCTCACACGCAAAAACTTAGAACACTGTCTAACCCTTGATGGATTCTTAGTTCAGTCCTCATCTTCAGTCAAAAATTTGGGGGTGATTTTTGATAGCAGCCTGTCATTTGAAGGCCAGATTTCAAGCATCTGTAAAACTGCTTTTTTTCAACTTAAAAATATTGCCAAACTTCGACACATGCTATCAATGTCTGATGCGGAAAAGCTCATTCATGCTTTCATGACGTCTCGATTAGATTACTGTAATGCATTACTAGGTGGCTGCCCTGTTGGCCTGATTAACAAACTTCAGCTAGTTCAAAATGCAGCTGCTAGAGTGCTTTCTAGAACAAAGAAATATGATCATATTACTCCAGTTCTTTCAGCATTGCATTGGCTCCCTATTAAATATCGTATAAATTTTAAAATCTTACTGACTACCTACAAAGCCCTGAATGGCTTAGCTCCCCAGTATTTGCAGGAGCTCCTGATTTATTATAGCCCATCACGCCCGCTACGCTCAATTAATTCTGGACAATTAATTATTCCCAAAATATCAAAATCAACTGTAGGTGGTAGATCTTTCTCTTATCTGGCACCTAAACTCTGGAACAGCCTTCCTAGCACAGTTCAGGAAGCAGACACACTCTGTCAGTTTAAAACTAGACTAAAGACACATCTCTTTACATTAGCATACACATAAAACACAAATGCTTTGGAATCCAAATCCTCTAAAGGATTGTTAGTCTGCATTATTTAGGGCAACCGGAGCCGGGAACACTTCCCAAAACACATTATAATTTGAATGGCATCTCTGCTCATGTTAGTCTGTTTTTTATTATTCCCGAGGTTTCCATAATCTTGGACCATGCCGTATCCTGAGCAGCTGCTGTGGTGGTTATGGAGGAATGGAGAGCATGAGACAGATTCCTGTAAGACGATCCCTGCGACAGACGAGTCCTCGCATTGTTCCCGAAGGGCCAGCCTGTTGACCAGCCGGTGACCCGCCTGTGGTCTCTCCATGATGGATGTCCAGCGTTCTCCAGCCCCGGCGCCATAGACTGCAGCTCTGCACAAGACGTCTGGCCATAGGAGAAATGGTCATGCCCAACTGAGCCTGGTTTCTCTCGAGGTTTTTTAATTCTTCCCTTTCGTCAATTGGTGAAGTTTTTTCCTCGCCGCTGTCGCCTCTGGCTTGCATGATTCGGGACTTGTAGGGCTGCGCATCGATGGATTACTATTCAGTGTTTGGACTCTCAGCAGTGATTATTAAACCACGCTGAAATGAACTAAACTGAACTTCAACACTGAAAACTGGACTGACACTGTTTCAATTTTTTATAATGCATGTGAAGCTGCTTTGACACAATCTACATTGTAAAAGCGCTATACAAATAAAGATGAATTATGATATGCATTTATTTATACCTCATTATCCCAGCGACTCCTATATGAATCGTTCAGGGATTAATTTGTTCCAAAACCCCTCCTTAGCGCAATGCTAAACTGCGCTGATTGGACCGATGACCCAGTCTGTTGCGATTGGTCGACATCATTCAGCGTGAGAGAATGTCCACCACGGCTTATCAACATTGAAGTAGTCATAGCGTGTGCGTGAGCTAATCTGCTAACACTCGTTTTTATCGGGAGTCGCCCGTATTTCAGACACCTCACCCCCGAAACTACCCCCCGATCTCCCAGCATATCACTCTAATTCTTAACCAGAAGTAAAAACAGCGACATACATTCAGTATTATTGCACACAGCGGCAAAAGCTGAACCATTATAAAACAGTACCGCCGCACGTGTGTAGCAGAGCTCATGGTGGCCATAGCAACGACAAACAGCAGAGGAACACGCTCAAACGCATTTTAATCCGTAAACACAGCGGCACGCGTCGCGTTTACAACGTGCTTTTAGACGCGATATGAGAATACAAGTTAACCAGATACACTACAAGCGGTTACAAGTTACAAAACACAGTTAAATGCATCATTTACAAGCTAGAGAAAACAATGAGGCAACCGTTTTAAATCGCACTTACTCACACTTGCTGGATAGCAGGCCAGGGAAATGTCCCGGTGCTCCGAATCCTCCATTGTAAGCACTCCTCAGAGGGGGAACAGCACATGGCTGGGTTTAATGCTGAGGTATTTCTGCAGAAACTACTAACTCTTCAAAGTCTCATCTCTGGGTTCTCTGCACACTTCCAATATCCAGCTGAGCACAGTGCTCTTCTCTGTGTTGCCAGATGTAGCTGACTGATTTCAGCCCAAACCCTGTCCAAAAGGTTTTACCTGCACAATCAAATTTAAAACCGCCCGATCTGGCAACTTTTTCTCACCGTTGTTGTTTGTGGGTGGGGTTGGGGACTTCGAATCTGCGCGCGCATAAATGGGCGGGGCTTATGTTTCGTGTTCACGTCATGCCAAAACGGCTAAAGACTCGTAAGCACGGCGACTCGTTTGAGGAACTATGAGTCGACTCTTTTATAGTTGAATCAATAGTTTTAAACACTGTGCACTTTCAGATTTAAGCTTCAGCTGGACATTTCACTTCACTTAGAGCTGTGTGACACACTGCATCCAAGCTCATTTTCAAAAACCCTTAATAGGGGCTCTTTAAGACAATGGACTTATTTAGAAACAAAGCAGGTGAATTTTATTTCACTGCTTTAAATTATTCATTCATAGCCAGTTCACAAACAAAAGAAGTACTGCAGTGTTGAGATTACTGTCATGAGCAAAATTAAAAAAAAAAACAATATTGTTTATGTCAATCTCGATCAGTATTAATAGTCTTGTTTATTTATAAAATCACTGTAACATTTCTGATCTGATCTTTAAAATCTCTACAAGCAATCATACAGGTGCATATGCATCTGTACGGCTCTGCTACTCCACTCTCCAGAGCATTCATGTGGCTAGTGTAGTTGATTTAGATGTTGTTCTCCTGTCTGACTCACTGCATGAGAAAAGAAACTGGAAGAAGAAACCGCATGTATAAAAAGCCACACATATTCCAGAACAAATCCACTTATTGAATAACACACTTGATTAGCCTAAAAATGCTAATGCTAACACTGCCTCCATGGCAATACATGGGGAAGGACACTAAAATCTGCTATTTGTTTAGACCTGCTTCACGTGACCAAGATAGCGTTACAGGTTTTCCAATGGTAAGCAATTCAGACATTTTCATCTCCCCATAGTTAAAGAAAATCTCTGTTGAGTTAATGTAGTTGAGGGCCTCGGTTCTGGTGGGCAACTGTCCTGCAGAGATTTCCTCCAACACTTATCAAACGCACCTGAAAAGCTAATCAGCTGTGTTTGGGAAAGTGACCCTCCAGGACTAAAGCTGCCCATCCTTGATCTGCTCTGTCCGTACTCTCAGTCTGAGACTGGTCTGGCGCTGCTGTCCTGAAATTGCTGTCATGTATAGATCTTTTTCTTCATTGCTGCACCATAGTGACCAGTGCCTTCCTGTAGGCTGCTTAAAACTTCCGTTAAGAATTGTCATCAGCCAGAGCAGCGCGTTTCTCAACTGTGTGTCAATACTGTTTTCAGTGGTTTACGTACTGGTTTACAGTGGTTTGGTGTTTTTGTGATGCAAAACTTTAATTTAGAAAAAAAAGATGTGTGTTAAAGCCATTTTGCTTCTGTCAGATGTCAACCGCTCTCCTGATTCAGTGTCTGCGTCAGATCAGATGCTAAACAGCAGCGTCAGTGTTCGCGACCTGTCAGCTGTTATAGTGTACTATGCGGCTCTTTGATGCAAACACACACCCATAAACAATACCTCACTGCATTATAAAGAGCAAACGATATTACTGCAGGTATGTTAGCCATGCAATTTCCAAAAATTACCAATAAAAGTCTGTTACTGATACTCTGCTGGCTGATTTGCATGTTGATTCTAATCGGGAGCCGTTTATGTTTCATTTAGTTAGTGTGTATTGTGTAGAATTTTCCACAGTATGTGTTTTTCTGTCATCACAAAATGCCACTTTATTTTTACTTTGAGACACTTATTCGATCAATGTGTCAGTGGGACACCACAGGCTACGTGTGTCAAACATTTTGGTGAGTTACATTTGTTTGGGTTGGTTATATATTTCAAAGAAAGAGGAAATGTTCACTTTAGCGAAACGCAACGCATAATGGATAATTTTGCATTCTAAGAAAAATGTCTATAGTGCGCTATATCTTTGGTGTGAAATGAGAGACATGAGAAACACATCAAGACGCAAAGCTTTTTATTATATATTTAGATTTTTATTTCAAATTTAAACATGAAATGCAGAAATTGCATCTTAATTGCATTATTAACTTCAACTAAAGTCTAAGCATCTGCTTTATGATTGAAAAATCTGACATGAATATAGTTCCAAAAAATAACTTCGTAAGAAAAGGGAAGGAAATAAGATCAGCAGAATCTGCCACAGCCCCTTAAAATCAGACTGGCACCACATAATACATCAAGAAGTAATGTGGGTAAGAGTAATCTTTCTTTGTATTTACATTTTATATTAAAACAGTTTTACATGATTACGTTTTTAAGCATGACTTCTGAAAGGTTTCCCTTTTAAGACTTAATGTGATGACATAAAGTATAATAAAAGGCTAATGAATCCTCTGAACTAATGACCCTTCAAGTGTGTCAGAGTGAAACTCAACTCATGACTCTGTCTTTTACAGGATGAGCAGTTTTCCATCTTTCATTTATTTCTGATGTTACTCAACGTGAAGATCATGAACTCCAGACTCTTTCCACTGATCCTGCTGCTGCACATCTCAGGTATGACCATCATTGTGTTTTATTCTCCTCTGTAATGTTTGGTAACTGAACATGGCAGCAACGATACGTTACGTTTTCAGTTTGTCCGTTTTGTATTCTGAACGTTTGTCTAACTTAACTTGTCTCACGGTTCTCCAAAGTGACTGCATGCATATTTGAACCTGAAGATATTTTTAAATGTACAACTAATCGAGCAACATTGGTTGCTGGGTGTGAGTGAGTAGGAGATTGATACTGCGAGTATGGCTTGTTGTAACAGAGTGTTTGGCTTGGTTAGAAAGCTATATATATTCCTATAATGATACATTTATTCATTACTACACGTTACAATCCAAACAGTGAAGTGAAAGTGAAGTGATGTGTATGATGACCCATACATAGTAGTACACTAAATGAAAGTCATAGTCTAGTGAAGCATATCCAACTCTGTTTATTTTGGAAGTCTACCTAATCAAATACACCCAATTCAACTCTTTAGCTTCTTAGAAGAAACTCCAAAACCTGCGTTATTAATAATAATAATTCCTTACATATATATAGCACTTTTTTGGACACATTTTTTGGCGGGACATGGGGAGTTGGGATTTCCTCATCCAGCACAAGTGTATAGTATCCACCTGGATGATGCAACGGTAGCCATATTGCACCAGATCACACACCACACACTAGCTGATTGGTGGAGAGGAGACAGTGATGAAGCCAGTTATGATATGGGGATGGTTAAAAGGCCATGATGGACAGAGGCCTGTAGGCAAATTTATAATGCTCACTGAGCATTATAGAGTCCTCGTCAATATGTGGGCGTTAGGACCCACATAGACCACAGGTTGAGCACCCACTGCTGGTCTCACTAACACCACCTCTGGCAGCAACATACTGTAACTTTCCCATGTAACTTTCTCCCATCCAGGTACCTATCGGGCACAGCCCTGCTTGGCTTCAGTGGGCAACCATGTTGCAGAGAGCTAGCTGCTCCCATTTTTAGAGACCAGGAGTTCAGATACTTTTGTAAACATCTCTCAGTAATGAATTATTTTATTTTCAGGTTCTCCTCCACTGGAAAGTCTCTCTGTGAGCTGTAAAGAGAGTATTTGTGCTGTGAAGGGATCTGAGGTGACACTGAAGTGCTCTTACTCCAATACCAACATCAAAATTTGGTTCTGGTACAGTCAGAAACAAAATATGAACTGGAGAAAAACCAATGAAGCTGAAGATTTGACGTTAGACTCCGACTACTCAGGACGAGTGAAATCATCCGTCAGTAATTCCACCTCAGAACTCACAATATCAGACGTGAGAGAGCGAGACTCTGGAGAATATCAGCTCCTGTTCATCATGAAGGATGGAGATAAACTTCTCGCCTCAGTCGCTGTCAATCTAACAGTCACAGGTGAAACTCAGTCTAGATTCTGAACTCTAATTTTATTTGTCTTCATGAAACCTGTCTACATGTCTTCATTCTATTTTCAGTTGTTACTTTAATGCAGTTCTGCATATAAGGATGAATCCTGCATCTACAGACTCAAGAGATCAGAGTGTAGAACTGACCTCTGCTTCTTCCTGTGCCTCTGAACATCAGCTTTACTACTGGAAGAAGGATGGAAAGTTTTTTAGACATACATGGCCCAGGGACAGTACAGTGTCAATCAGAGAATTTGGCAATTATTGCTGTTATCAAGACTCTCTTCAAAAGAGTCTCTCCTTATCTGTGTGTAAGAGTCGAATAATCCACACAATCCAGAACTGTTTGATCATCTGTGTTTAAATATGAACAGATGAGTTTAAAGAGTGACTATTATATTAATCTGTGACTCTTTCAGGTGTTTCTAAGAGCGGCTGCTGGGATGTGTCTTACACCTCTAGAAGAGTCTGTGCCATTATAAACTCAACAATAGACCTTTCCTGCACATACTCACATCCGTCTAATTATACGGTTAATAAAACATTCTGGCATTATGGTTGGACTAGAGACTTCAGGGATCTGCGTGAGGAGCATCAGTTTACTGGTCGTGTGGAGTTTGTGGAAAACAAACTGAGAATCAAAGAGCTCAAGATCAGCGACTCTGGAGAATATCGATTTAGGATCATCACCGACAAAACAGAAGGAAACTATTCTGGTTCACCTGGAGTCAGTCTTACTGTTACAGGTACAAGGATGGTATTATCATATTACTTGTGATGACAAACTATTGACTGTGTTTTTTTTTTTTTTCAGATACGCAGGTGATAAGCAGCTCACACACTGTATCAGAGGGAGAAAAGGTGATATTAAGCTGTTCAACTAAATGCACTCTGAGTAACAAACACACTTTGAAGAGCTTCAAGAGTTCTCCTGTGCTGTAGGAGGTCAAACATCTCTATCACACATGTGCATTACAGTGTTTTCTCTGACAGTCAAGATTGTCTTCTTTGTGTTGTGCAGAAGCAGGGGATAACACAGCAGTCAGCCATTATACAGTCACTCTGCTGGTGTTTGTGCCTCAGTTTCTCATAATAGCAGCTCTGTGGATGAGGTAAGTCAAATATTCAGTTATAGTCACGATTACGTGATTATACAGTGAACATACAGGTAGATTATAACAATGTGAAATTTGATTCATCAGGTTTTTCATCAGAATATATCTCATCTCAAAATCTGAAAAGAAAGGTGAAGGTGAGAATTGAAGTATATAAAGAGTGTATAGTTAAATCCAGTAATAGTTTCAAAAACACTGTTGTAAATATATCTGTATCTTTGGTCTCAGAAGCTGTTGTTCCTTATCCCTAGATCTGCTCTTTGTTCTTCTGAGCTCGTGACATCGAGTTTTTCCTTTGTGACATAATCACATTAATGCTTTTGATTTATTTTTACTACTAGTTCATTATTTAGTGTCCAATAGGAAAGTCTATTTTCTTGTCATAAAAATATAGATATTTCATTTCATTAAATGGTCTGCTAAAATAATAAATAATAATGAAGTTGCACATGCACGATTGACGTTTTAACCTTTTTGTGTTTTTTAAATTATTATCGTGTTGCTTTATTTCAGTATTAGTGCACACTTTCATATTTTATGGCTCAGTAGATTCAGAAGAGAAACTAATGTATCAATATAAGACCTGTTCACGTTAAAAACACAAACTTTCATTATATTGATCATAACAGTTTGTGATATGAATGACTTTGTCTATCCACACAGTGGATTCATCTGCTCTTGCTCTGTCACCTTCCCCAATTTGGTTTTGAAAGGCTGAAAATTATTAAAGATATTTGTATTGCAAATCCTATCCTATGAAATGCAAATACTAAAAGGCACAGAAGTGCTGATGAAGATTAGATCTGTGGGATAAGATGTGTGGATATGTAGTAGGGCTGTGCAATATGGACAAAATAATCATATTGCGATTTTTGGAACGAATATTGCGATTTTGGCAACTGTTTTTTCTTTTTAAACAAGCTACATACATGCATTCTAAATGTATTCAGTGCACAAGTGCAGATCAAAACATTTCACAATGAAATAACATAGTATTAAGCTTAATAAATAAAACGGTAGTAAAATTGTCTTTAAAACAGACAACATTAAATAAATTAAGATTAACTCATCTCAAATCTAGTTAAAACATACTGTACACAGTAGTACTAGCTGCTTGATAAACAAAACTGTAATAAATTGTCTTAAAAACAAATTAACTAACTTCAATTCCAGTCAGAACAATAAATAAAAACTAATGTAAATCAAAAGCACCTATTCAGTTCTCCCGATCAACTTCGTCATGTGCGGAGTGAGCTCTGATTGGTTAACATCTTTCTCCCGCTCAGCTTAGCTGTAACTGCCCGGTGTGCTGCGTCAGCTCGATTGATTAACATATTAAAATCATGCGCACAAGAACATATACTGAGTAAAAATCTAAGTAAATTGATAGATAAAATTACAGCCTTACGCAATTTAGAAATTGCATGTGCTTAAATTGCGATGTTTTTTTTGTGTGTATGATTGTCGTTAATTGCACAGCCCTAGTATGTAGTCTAGTCTGCAATGTGGTTACACCTTGGGGTCGCTCTAACCTGTTGATTTTTGGTTACACGGTCAAGGAAGGGATTAAAAACCTTCTAACTGTTGCTCTGTGTCTGTTTTGCTCTCTGGATCATTTAGATTCAGTTCATCTTTATTTATCTTTATAGCGCTTTTACAATGTAGATTTTGTCAAAGCAGCTTAACATAGAAGTGCTAGTAAACAAACTGTCAGTCCAGTTTTCAGAGTTGAAGTTCAGTTTAGTTCAGATCCGAGTAGTTTAAATTTCACTGCTGAAAGTCCAAACATTGAAGAGCAAATCTATTGATGCACAGCTCCACAAGTCCCAGATCTTACTGGTTTATGAACTGATTATTCAAGAACTCCTGTGTTTAAACTGTTCATTGTGATGTACGTAGACAGAACACTTGATCCTCCTTACTGACAACCAATACACAGAAGAGCCACTACAAGAGCTCATTCACAGAGAATGCATTTTTCCATGCCAATATTCTACTTTTCTATTGTTTTTCAATGTAGATACACACTTGACAGACACATGTCCATTATGTTTCAACTCAGGAGTTCATGAGTTATTAGGAATGAGATAATGATATATTGTCATAAGTTAGAGAAGTTGCACTTTTAATTATTATTCATTATCATAGAGCGAGCTACATTTAGCCTAAAGTGCTATAATACATTAACATATATTTATTAACCAGTTATTAAGGTAGCCCTTATTCACACACGAAGTGAAGTGTGTATTGTCAAGTACGGTTACCTATAGTTAAAATTGGTCCCCTGCTTTTAAACCCATTTGAGGACACACATGAGTGAGAAGTGAGAGCACACACAGTGAGCATACAAACGGAGCAGTGGGCAGCTATTGCTTCCTGCACCCAGGGAGTAATTAGGGGTTAGGTGCCTTGCTTCGTATTGAAGGCGGTGAGAGTGCAGTTAATTCTCATATTCTCACACGTTCACGTTACACCCTGCTTTTAAAAGACCTTCAGGATAAAGTTGTAAAAAGTCACAGGTTGGGAGAAGGCTACAAAAGCCTTTTAAAGCTTGGAAACGTTATTTGGAATGTGACTTGATTTTAGGCTGTATGACAAACAAAGCATTTGAGCAATGTTTTTTCAGCTAGAACATCATCCACTGTGTAAAACATATTCTAGAATAGTTGGTGGTTCATTTAGCTGTGTGGACCCCTGATGAATAAGGGACTAAGCTAAAGGAAAATTAATGAATGAAGTCAGACATTATAAACTGAAGTATTGCCATTGTGCAGAAAACCTGGTAAAAATAAAAATACAAGGTTTAAGTTTTTTCCTCTAGCATTTGGATTTCTGTGGAATGTTTTTTGGTTGATACACGTTTAATGTATGTACATTATTTATGAAAACATAAACCACTTTAGAATATCTTAAATACATTTTTATGTTACTATTTATTAACAAATAACAAAATAACTCAATTTGAACAGCTCATGTACAAAAACTGCTCATTCTGACTTCCTGGATTCAGTTTTAAAGTTTCTAAAGTGTAAGAATCGTCTTTCTCTTTTTAAAAAGTCTCAGTAAGAAAAGGGAAGGAAATCAGATCAGCAGAATCTCTACAACAGACAGCAGAAACTACAGCTAACACCAGCAACACGTAAGTTAAATCTAATCTTTAAAATGTCTTTCTGAAAATGTGAGCTTTTAGTCAGGATTTTGACCATAAAGACCCTTCGTTGTGCTACAGTGAATTGCCATAATTGTGTTTTTGTTTCATATTTAGGGTGTGCGGTTTTGTGTCTTTCATTGTATTTCTGATGATACACAAAGTGAAGATCATGAACTCCAGACTCTTTCCACTGATCCTGCTGCTGCACATCTCAGGTTTGACCATTATTGTGTCTTATTCTCCTCTGTAATGTTTAAATGTCATTGTAAATTCTGCGTACTGAGTAAAATCTGCATACTAAGAAGGTTGCCTGCAGGAAAATGGAACGTAAACGGTCTTACTGGCTTAATCGTTTACAATCTAGCTTGGAAGGACCTTATGGGTGACTACAGAGCTATAATTGAGTCTGCAAGGTTTTCGTATGTTTCTCAGACGATTGTGAACAACCAAGGAAACCCAAAAAAGTCATTTAAAACTATTATTCATATGCTTCAAGTCAATAATGCTGTTTTTATTGTGCCTGTTTCTCAGCAGTTTTGTACTTCACTTCTCATTTTTTAATTGAAAAGTTGAGATGTTTGTAAGACTAATTTTAGCGCCATCTGATGCTGCTGCCTCTGACCGTTGTTCACCTGAGTTCACTGGTGTTTTTCTCACAGACTTTCCTCAACTTGACACTGAGACTAAAACCGGTCATATCTAACATGAAAACAACCACTTCCTTTCTTGATCCTATTCCCACTAACTTGTTCAAATATTGCTTTGATGCTATGTCTCCTGTTGTCCTCAGTAATATAAATGACTCCTTACAGACTGAGGTTGTTCCTGGACCATTAAAGATTGTTGCTGTAACCCCTGTACCTATAAAGGATAATGTTGCACCTCATGCCTTCAACAACATCCGTTACTTGAGCATATTGTTGACTCTCACCATTTCAGTCAGGTTTTCAAAAATCTCTTAGTGCTGAGATGCACTGGTCAAAGTAACCAATGATTTGTTGATGTCGTCTGACTTTGGTGCAACATCTGTTCTTATTTTGCTTGATTTAAGCAACACAGGCTCATTCTGAAAGCCATATATATGTTTTTGGAGATTGCGAATTATGTAGCCAGAGCTATGTAATATGTATGGCTGCATTTTTTCTTTAATTGATCGGTTTACGAGAGAAGAGCAGGCGTGAATTGCACTAGCGAGAGAAATTTGAGATCTGAAAGAGCATATGCTGTGGCCTCTGGTGGAGTCATGAAAACAAAAAATGCAAAAAACGTAGCTCCTAGGATGTATTTTGCTCTCTCCAGAAATGTATATAGGGGTACGTAATCAGAATGAGCCTGGGTTGGATTTAAGGGCTGCACTTGATACTGTGGATCACTGACTTAATCATATTGTGTATGGGACAGCCTGAAAGTGGTTTAGGTCTTATTTACTGACCCTACCAGTTTATTTCTATTGGTGACTGCAGATCTAAAACTTTGTCTCCACTGGTGTACTTCAGTGGTCAGTTCCAGGCCCGGTACTTTTTAACATTTTCTTATCACCTTTAGGCCATCTGAGATCTCTCGGCCTCAAGAGTTCACACTTAGCTGATGATTGTTATAAAGCTAGTTTGGCATGCTGTTCCGGGAGAGAGCCCCGAGCTCATAAAATCCTCGAGCCCGGAGCTCCTTCCCGTTGCAAGGCGAGAGGGTAGTGTGAGCTCGGGTAGATCTCGAGAACTCCCCTGCTGGAGTAGCTGAAGATAGTGATTGTTCTTAGGAGATAGCTACTTACTAGAGGCATGTCTATGGTGTCTAATTGGATTAGTCGATTAACTTAGGTTGCATGTTTTTGGACGGTGGGAGGAAACCGGGGAACCCGGGGGAAACCCACGTGAGCACGGGGAGAACCTGCAAACTCCACACAGAAACGTCGGCTAGTTCGGTAAGGACTGAAACCAGGGACGTTCTTGCTGTGAGGCAAGAGTGCTAAGCACTGGGCCACCGTGTCACCCGTCTAGAAAGGAGGAGGAATAGGGGTGGAAGGGGGGATCCTTCAAAGCGAAGATAGCTGTGGTACGTAACCAAGGTTATTTATAGTAACTTAGGAATCATCTGATTGGTACGTTGTGAATTGGATAATGCAGGTCAGCTGCTAGTAATCATAAGCACGTGATCCTCTCGAAATTTGTTTATTACATAAACTCCACTTATCGTTTTTATACAAATGATACAGAAATGTATATTAATTCACGCGACTTGATGTTGCTTTCTTGTCTGACGGTATTACTGAAATTAGAATAAATGCACATTGATTTTCGACATCAAGTTTCTAGACTGGTCTGGTGTCCCTGACACTTGAAATCCAAACACTTAGATTGAAAAACCTTGGTGTTATTTACTATGCATTTTTTATTATTCTTTTGTCCAAAACAGTCAGAGCCTCGTTTTTCCATCTCAGAAATGTTGCAAGGCTGCACCCTATGTTAAGCTTTACAGCTGCAGAAAAAAATGATACATTCCTTTGTCATCTCATGGCTTGACTAGAGTAATTCTCTTTTAGCTGGTGTTTCTAATTGTACTCTGATTAGGCCCCAGTATGTACAAAAGGCACAAGGATTGAAAGTCACGTTTTGCCAGTATTAAAATCCTTGCATTGGCGCATAGTTAGATTTAGTGTGGATTTTAAACGTGTGACACTATTAAAGCTCTCTATGTCCTGGCACCACATTACGTTATTGAACTGTTACAATCATACATTCCTAGCCTTGGATTGTGTTCATCTCAGTTAAACTTATTGGTTGTACAGTACCTCACACACATCTCAGATCTATTGGTGTATTTATTTTTTGGTAACGTTTTCACATCGTTTTTTTATTGTATTGTTATTATACAGTATCGTTCCTTACTATGAGAAACTGCTTTTAAAGGCACTATTTAAAATTAAGTTTATTATTATTATTAATTAATAATATTAACATTATTATAACATATTTCGTATGTTAATAAATCCTTTATTAACATAACGTCGTGCAGTTTTGTGACATAATCTAAATTGAGGACTATTTATGATTTTTAAATCCCTTATAAATGATATATAAAGTCTCAGTATCGAAATAAAAATAAATCTTCGCAATCTTATCAAAAAATAAAATGACTGTACAGTTTAAACATTGCTGGATAACAGGAGTTTCAAAATATGATAAAACATCAATAATTGAACAACATTAAATATTTCAATAGTTTTATCATAGATAAGATTGCAAAGATTTAATTTTCAGTTTCATTTGTGTGTTTTGAAATTAATATCTATTGTTATGAATCAGAATATTTGAATTAGAACATAACTAAGGCAAGGCAAGGCAAGTTTATTTATATAGCACATTTCATACACAGTGGCAATTCAAAGTGCTTTACATAAACAGAAATAAAATTTAAGTATAAGAAAATAAAAACAAATAATAAAAAACAGATAAAAACAGATTAAAATGAGTTAAAACAAGTTATAAAAGAATGAAAAGAAAAGAAAGACACAATAGTGCGATCTGTCGGACGTAGCACAGTGCTCATTCAGTAAAGGCACAGCTAAACAGATGTGTTTTCAGTCTTGATTTGAATGTGCCTAATGTTGGAGCACATCTGATCATCTCTGGAAGCTGATTCCAGCAGCGAGGGGCGTAATAGCTGAAAGCAGATTCACCCTGTTTGACTGAACTCTTGGAATTTCTAGTTTATGTGATCCTAAAGATCTAAGTGATCTGGTAGGCTTGTATTCAGTCAGCATATCTGTAATATATTGGGGTCCTAGGCCATTTAGTGATTTATAGACAAGTAATAATACTTTAAAATCTATTCTGAATGTAACTGGGAGCCAGTGTAAAGACCTGAGGACAGGTGTGATGTGCTCTGATTTTCTGCTTCTGGTCAGAATCCTGGCCGCAGCGTTCTGGATGAGCTGCAACTGTCTGACTGTCTTTTTGGGAAGTCCAGTGAGGAGCCCATTACAGTAATCCACCCTGTTGCTGATGAAAGCATGAACAAGTTTCTCTAAGTCTTCACAGGACACAAAGCATCTAATTCTTGCAATGTTTTTGAGATGATAGTATGCTGATTTAGTTACTGCTTTGACATGACTGTTGAAACTCAGATCTGACTCCAGAGTCACACCAAGATTCTTGACCTTATTTTTTGTTGTATGACCCTTAGAGCCAAGGTACGCATTCACCTTGAGAACCTCATCTCTGTTCCCAAATGCAATGACTTCAGTTTTCTCTTTATTTAACTGAAGGAAGTTTTGGCACATCCAATTGTTAATTTCATCAATGCATTGGCAGAGGGTGTCAATGGGGCTGTAGTCATTAGGCAGTAAGGCTATGTAGATCTGAGTGTCATCAGCATAGCTGTGGTAGGAGATTTGGTTCTTTTTCATTATTTGGCTCAGAGGGAGCATATAAAGGTTGAACAGGAGAGGTGCCAGAATTGAGCCTTGTGGGACTCCACATGTCATGGGTGTCCATCTCGACCTATGGTCACCTATACTGACATAGTAACCTCTCCCTTCAAGGTACGATCCGAACCATTTGAGGACCGTCCCAGACAGCCCAACCCAGTTTTCCAGCCTATCCAGAAGTATGCTGTGATCGACAGTGTCGAATGCAGCACTGAGATCCAGCAATACCAGCACTGTTAGTTTGCCTGAATCTGTATTTAGGCGGATATCATTGATTATCTTTATAAGGGCGCTCTCTGTACTGTAATGTGCTCTGAAACCAGATTGAAAATGGTCTAAACACCCCTTCAAGCTTAAGAACCTGTTAATCTGGTTAAAAACAACTTTTTCAATGATTTTGCCAATGAAAGGGAGATTTGAGATTGGCCTGTAGTTGCTCAGTAGGGTGTTATCCAGGTTGCTCTTTTTCAAGAGGGGTTTAACTACTGCAGTTTTAAGTGAGTTTGGAAAAATCCCTGAGAGAAGTGAAGCATTCACCACTTTCAGAAGATCCATTTCTAGACAGTTAAATACAGTTTTAAAGAATGATGTGGGCAGTGTGTCAAGATCGCAGGTTGATGTTCTCATAATTTGCACAATCTCTTCTAAGATTTTACCATCAATTTCCATGAAATCAGACATAATGTCTGATTTCTGAAGTTGAAGTTGAGCTTGTCTGACGTCGACACAGTTTGGCTGATTGGATGAGCTGATTGCCTTTCTGATATTATTGATCTTATCAGTAAAGAAATGAGCAAACTCATTACATTTGCTTTCAGAGAGTAGTTCACAAGGAATCCTACTGGGGGGGTTTGTGAGTCTCTCTACCGTTGCAAAGAGGGTACGGTGTGATCTATATTGCTGTTTATAAGGCTTGAAAAGAAAGTCTGCCTAGCAGTGTTTAGTTCCACATTAAAAGCATGGAGACTGTCTTTATAGATATTGTAATGGACTACTAGTTTCGTCTTCCTCCACATACGCTCAGCTTTTCTGCATTGTCTTTTCATCATCTTTACCGATGTTGACCTTGTCCAAGGTCCTTTCTGTCTGCCAGTTCTCTTCCTGACTTTAACAGGAGCAATGTCATCTATGACATTCTTAACTTTAGAGTTAAACAAATCAAGGAGAGAATCGACAGAGTCTGCAGATATGCTTGGTTTTAGTGATATGGCCTTCATAAACTGCTCACTAGTGTTCTCATTTATGCATCTCTTTCTGACAGAGACAGATCTGTCTTCAATGGCTGGAGTGATCAATACATCAAAGAAAATACAGAAATGATCAGATAGTGCCACATCCTTAACAACAGTCGATGAAATGTGTAAACCCTTAGTTATAAGTAGATCAAGAGTGTGTCCACGATTGTGTGTGGGTCCTTGAACATGCTGAGTCAGATCAAACGTGTTAAAAACAGTCATAAGTTCTTTTGTAGCATTGACTTCTGGATTATCAACGTGAATATTAAAATCCCCAGCAATAGTAAAACAGTCAAATTCAGAGGTTACTATTGATAACAGCTCTGTAAAATCATCAATAAAAGCTGGAGAATATTTTGGAGGTCTGTAGATAATGATCAGTAAAATGCGTGGAGCACCCTTTAGTGCTATACTCAGATATTCAAAGGACAAATAATCACCAAATGACACTTGTTTACACTCATAGACATCTTTAAACAAGGCAGCGATGCCTCCACCTCTCCTATTAGCTCTGCAAACACTCAAATAATCAAAGTTTAAAGGAGCTGCTTCATTCAGGACTGCTGCGCTACAACTGTCATCGAGCCAAGTTTCATTTAAAAGCATAAAATCAAGGCAATTTGTGCTGATAAAATCATTGACTAGAAGTGACTTATTGTTAAGTGATCGGATGTTTAAAAGTGCTAACTTAACAGTTTTAGCTGTTTTCCCTACAGTAGTCTCAGATCTACATTTAATCGACACCAGATTTGAATGATTTGCTATACGGCTTGAAGAGGCCTTTGGTTTTCTGTCCTGTAATAAAACACATATCTGCATAGAGAAAGCTACAGGCACACAGGGTTTCTGCTTGTTCTGTAAACATCTGATAAAGATACTGTTATCTAAGCAGGCACCCGACATACATCACCGACAGCTGTTGTGTTCACCAGCTGAAGATGGGGCGCTGTTTAAGCCCTGGTGGTGTGATCTGAGGGTTCTTCCGGAGGGTGGTTGTGGAGCACGCTGCTTTTTGGGTGATAACTGGGGGCTTGCGGCAAAGGAGTGTGAAAATTTAGTTCCAGCAAACACCAGCTCCTCCATCTTTTTAGAAAAGTCCAAGTGAGGCGAGCAAGGTGACAGTGAGAGCGTGTCTGGTGACAGAGGTTGTGGGTCTGGAGATTCTGGAAATATATTTTCCTGGCTGTTTTCCTGAAGATCCTTGTTGAACACTGAGACTTGCTGCTGTTCAGATGGATCACTGTCAGTCTGTGTTGGGCTCAGTGTGCAGGGCGCAGGCGGCAGTGTTTCTATCAACAGTGGTTGTTTTGGCTGCATGGCGTTATCACTGTCCTTGTGTAATGCATCAGCCCCAAGTCCACTCAGGAGCTGATTTGAAGTCCTGTGGTCATCCTGACATTTGCTAGGTGTGTGTGTGCCTTTTGGGTTGAGTTCAGTGGCACACACAGCCGATGGATGATGAAGAGAGAAATAGATATTGTCCTCTAACACCTTTGCACCAAGTTTGTTTGGATGAAGGCTGTCTGATGTAAATAGTTGTCTTTGCTTCCAGAAGAGATTGAAGTTGTCAATGTAATTCAGTCCTTTCCTGTTGCATGTTTTCTGCAGCCATACATGTAGGCCAAGAAGTCGTGAAAACATATTTGTCCCTCTTGCAGGGAGTGGTCCACTGATGAACGGCTGAATTTTCAATCTTTCGACTGTTTCCAAGAGCTCACAGAAATCTTTCTTGAGCAGTTCTGACTGCTCTTTCCGAATATCATTCTTCCCCACATGGATGATAATCCGTTTTGCAGTCTTGTGCTTCTTCAGAATTTCTTTAAGTTCTGTGTTTACATCAGAAACCGTTGCATGAGGGAAGCAGTAAGTCATTGTAGCTCTGCTCCTAAAATTCCTGATTATTGAATCTCCTACCACTAGTGTTCTTATCTCAGGTGCGATCGGTGCAGAAAGCCGCTGTCTGGTCGGCCTTGAGCCTCTGCTCCGTGGAGAATTAGCTGCTGAGTCTTGCGATGTCTGTCTGACTGCATTTGGGGATTCTTCACCCATATTACTCAAAACTTCATATCTGTTCTGAAGCTGTATTTGAGTCTGAGCTGTATTTGGGGTAGAGGACGCTAATGCAGCAGCGTATGATCTGACCCCGCGAGTACCCTTTGGTCTTGCACCTTGTTTACGCCATCGGTTATCAGTCTCATTTTCAACAGTTTCACTCTGTTTTTCTGGGCTTAAAACAGTAGCTGGAGTAGATTTACAAGACTCACCGGCTCTATGCTGTGACGGTCCACAGTGAAGCGATCTTTTGTGATCCGGCAGTTCTGGTTGGGTCGCAAGTAACTTTGTTTCAAGAACTGCAATTTTTTGTAGGAGTCTGTGACAGTTTGAGCAGCAGAGAGATGTTGAATTAATCCGATCCAGAGGCATTTTCACAGCCGTGTTTTCCCGTCTCAGGAATGTAAGCAGCTGGTAGCGGGAGGATTGTTTAGACGATAATTCCCCTCTTGTTGGTAAAGTTGTGTTCCAGAAAGTTTGTAGATTCAATGTTAATCTTCAAGCTGTGTTGTTTGAGCACTGTGCTGATAGGCTCAGGTTAAAATTAGAGTATAAAATATAAAAGCAAGAGCGCAGAGAGCGGAGGAGTAGTGAAAGACGTCCGAACAGTAGCAAAGCAGGAAGTAGACATCTAAGCCTTTCATGGTCATTTATAAGTGATTTATAAATATTCCTCACTAGATTAGGTCACAAAACTGCATGAAGCTGTCATAATAAAGCATTTATTAGCATAACAGAGTGACTATAAATGTTAAATGTAAAAGTTTATTAATCATTGACTTACTCATTCTAAATATCTTAAAAACAACCAACTATTCTGGAATCAATGGACATTAAACACATATGCAACATGCAAAGTATCGTGTAAGTATATTGATTTTACAATATACTTATCTATAAAGTGCAAAGGAACAAACCATAATGTTTGCTTAATAAGGGGGTAACAATAAGAACACACAAAAGACCATGTAAGTATATTGCATTTACGGTGTACTTTACTTTAAATATTGTATACATATAAAGAATTATGCAAGGGTGGTAACAACCTAATGCAGCCTGCAAACACCTGCGTAAGTACATTAATAATAGTACCCTTATTCAGTGCTTGGGTTTTATATGGGGTGTTTAGTAAATAAAAGGTTTACCCTTTTAAATAAAAAGGTTTACCCTTTAACTACAGGGAACAAGGAGGGAACAAGAAGGGAACAATGCTACACTTTATTTTACAACCCGCAAATGCTGTATTTACCCTTTAACTACGGGGAGCAAGGAGGGAACAATGCTTCGCTTTAATTTACAACCCGCAAATGCTGTATTTAACCTTTAACAAGTGTTTATTTGAACAGTAAGAACAGAGAAAACTACATCAGCATTTTTAATTGATTGAAGGCCAAATTGCACACTACATTTTTCTATAAAAACATCAGCAATAGTTTCACATCAGCAATAGTTTCACTGAAATGCAACAGTTGCCACCTATGCATCATTCTTTATATGTATACAATATTTAAAGAAAAGTACACCGTAAATGCAATATACTTACATGGTCCTTTGTGTGTTAAATATCTTATTGTTACCCACTTATTAAGCCAACATTATGGTTTGTTCCTTTGCACTTTAAAGAAAAGTACACTGTAAAATCAATATACTTACACGATACTTTGCGTGTTGCATATCTGGTTGTAACCCCTTATTACCCAAGCATTACATATCTGGTTGTTACTCCCTTATTACCCAAACATTACCCGTTTGTTCCTTTGCACTTTATAGAAAAGTACATTGTAAAATCAATATACTTACGTGCAGTGTTGGGAGTAACGCGTTAGAAAAGTAATGTATTACAGTAATGTATTACATTTTCCTGTAACGCAGTAGTGTAAGGCATTACTAATGAATTTTCAGTAATATTTTACTCGGTACATGTTCAGTAACGCATGCGTTACAACACACTTTTCGACCGCAAGACATTAACAAATAAAAATAGCGCAGTTCTATTTTTCTGTTCGTGGTCAGTGAATATACGCGCGGCGTGTGTTGTCATTCATCTCCCTCTGGCTATTGGAACTGTTTACTTTGAACGCGGAGTGATTTCAGCCTGTGAGCTCGAGGTCCGAGGCGATTGACTCAGCCCGGTGCGCAGCAATGTTAAGCCCTAACACACAGCGGAAAAGCGGCAAATTGATAAAAATGGCAGAAGACAGTACATTCGCGAGATGGACGTAAGTGCAAATGGTGTTTTTTTTACTGACAAACGTACCCATGTAATACGAGCGAGCGAACGCGCCGGTTTCGTTTACTCTGTTCGTGGACAAAACTCCTCACGTGCCCTTAAAACACGGCTGCTCCATCAGATGATGCAGACTCACAATTTGTGCCTTATGTTTCCTCCTCTTTTTGCTCTCCTGCTTTTATCTTATATTATCTTATACTATATATCCAGAGATATTTCTACACTATTTACCTACAGGTTAAGGTAAATCCTAAAATAAATACTAGTGTTTTTGAGTGTTAGGTATACTGCCTATGTTTTAGGCTAGTATAATTTTCAACTTGTTAATAAATACTTCAGCCATCTAGTATTAAGAATAGTGAACTGATAAAATGAAATACAAAGTGTAGTCTTAGTACAGTAAAGTGTGGTGAATTGTAGAATAATATACCCTATATCGTAAAAAAAAAAAGTACAGCACAGTAATTTGTTTATATTTCACTTGTTGTGTTACTATAGCAACTATAGTATTACCACAACATATTCATTAAAGTACTTTACTATAGTAATGTTCAAAACACTGTACATGCTAATAGATGTGTTCAGGGGCCCTGTGGAACAGCTTTTCCTCAAAATAAAGAGGATGACAGGGAAAATGTTCTCCAATATCTCATCAACAATGTGGAAGACCACATTTTATTTATTTGAAGAGTAAATAGTACAGTAGGCTATAAAACCTTATCAAGTTTTTTCCCTATTTTCTATTAGTAACATTTCTGCTTGCGTTAGTTATATTTTTGTTTAACTGTTTTTTATTTGATTAGTATGGTGCACCTTTTGGCTGTTTAATAAATGTTTTTTTTAAATAAAATGTATTCTTTACACTCAACGTCTATTCTCTGGGTCTTAAGTGCTGGAAATATCCCTTCATATAACACACAGCCAAAAAAGTTTTGGTTTATTAGATAAAACATTTATATGTAAGTCTATTTTCAGAATCAGTTTTATTGCCAAGTGTGCTTCACACACAAGGAATTGCTTTGGCTACAGAAGCTTCCAGTGTACATATAGTGACAAGTGACAACACAGAATAAATATTTTTTAAAAAGACGATAGACATTAAACAGAGATGCAGTCAGACCTACAAGATCTGGATGTTGAAATGTATGTACAGATTTGTTATAAATATACAGGTTATAAGGTGCTGTGTACAAATGCGTACAAAGTATTGCAATGTATATTGTTATAAGGTGCTGTGTACAAATGCATAAGGAGAAGTATTGCCTTGTATATTGTTATAAGGTGCTGTGTACAAGTGCGTAAGGAGAAAGTATTGCACGTTTATTGCACAATAGGAGTATTTTAATATTTTGGTTATTGTTAATGAATAGTGGACCAATATAAATCATATCAAAAAGCACGAAAGCAAGAAGGAACACAAGGCACACATTGTGAGTCTGCATATAATCTCACTGAGTGAGCCGTGTACTGAGAGCACGCAAGACAATGTGTGCGTGAGCAGTGCATATTTGAGAGAGCGTGAGGAAATTTGCGCACAAGCAGTGTATATTTGAGAGCTCACAAGCAGTTTTGTCCACAAACAGAGAAAATCGGTGCACAGGCATTATATTGAGAAAGCTATGTTCATCATTTTCACTTTGCCAGTTTTGTGTTGCCAGTTTTGTGTTGTGAGCCACTTAAATTTAAAGTGAATAAAATAATGGCAACAATAAGAAATAAAATCTGCATCTTGTCATGGCATTGGAGTTTACATATAGGCCTGTAGTGTCTAATATGAATATAGTCAAGCTATTCAGAGATATTGCCAGATAATCACTTTACCTCTACCATACTTTTAACAGACTTAGATCATTTGTGATTCTGGCTGTCATCCTTTCTTGCATTGTCTTGAGCCTTTACATTCAACTGCTATATTGTTAGTAGCCTGGATAGGTCATAGTCATTCTGCTACATCATATCGCTTTGTACTGGATGTAAAATGCTCTGCAGTACATTTGGTCATTTTACAATGTTAAGTTCTAATTCTGTAGCTATTTTGGTGAAAGTAACTAAAAAAGTAATATGTAGTCATGTAACATATTACAATTTTGAGACAGTAATATTGTATGGTAAGGGATTACATTTAAATAACAGTAACAAGTAATCTGTAATGTATTACAGCTTTGAGGTAACTTGCACAACACTGCTTACGTGGTACTTTGCATGTTGCATATCTGGTTGTAACCCCCTTATTACCCAAACATTACAGTTTGTTCCCTTATACCTACACGTATGTTCATTGTACTTATACTTATAAGAAGGTGTCTCTCCGGCCCAATCACTAGAAAAAACAGGTGTTATTTATTATTTCTGATTGGCCTGCTGATTAGCCACCGGGCTCTGAGCATGCTCTTCCCCCTTATTGAGTGTTCGTTCATGTTTACCTCTCCACATTGTATATGATTGGGTGGTTGTAAGCATGAGATTTTTGAGTCTGGATCTCATCTCTGACTCTAAACTGCATTTCAATGAACAAATGTCTTTTTTTTCTACAGACACCCTAACATTGAAATATCACCCTATGACATGTAGTAAGGACAGTATTTGTGCTGTGAAGGGATCTGAGGTGACACTGAAGTGCTATGACTACAACATCGACTACAAAACTGTGTTCTGGTTCAGCCAAAAACAAAATATGAACTGGAGAAAAACCAATGAAGCTGAAGATTTGACATTAGACTCCGACTACTCAGGACGAGTGAAATCATCCATCAGTTATTCCACCTCAGAACTCACAATATCAGATGTGAGAGAGCGAGACTCTGGAGAATATCAGCTCATGTTCATTATGAAGGATGGAGATAAACGTCTCGCCTCAGTCGCCGTCAATCTAACAGTCACAGGTGAAACTCTAGATTCTGAACTCTTCAGCTGATTTTATTTGTCTCGATATATAATTCTTTTTTATTTATTCTATTTACTTTTGTTACTTCAATGCAGTCCTGTATATCAGGACATCTACAGACTCGAGAGATCAGAGTGTAGAACTGACCTGTGATTCTTCCTGCACCTCTAAATATCAGTATTACTACTGGAAGAAGGATGGAAAGTATTTCACACATACAAGGTCCAGGGACATTACGGTGTCAATCAGAGATTTTGGCAGTTATTCCTGTTCTCAAGACTCTAAAAGCCTCTCCTCATCTGTGTGTAAGAGTCAAATAATCCACATAATCCAGAACTGTTTGATGATCTGTGTGTAAATATGAGCAGATGAGTTTAAAGGGTAAATGTTGTATTAATCTGTGACTCTTTCAGGTGTTTCTAAGAGCGGCTGCTGGGATGTGTCTTACACCTCTAGAAGAGTCTGTGCCATTATAAACTCAACAGTAGACATTTCCTGCACATACTCACATCCATCTGATTTTACTGTGAAGAAAACATTCTGGCATTACATTCAGCCTGGAGACTTCAGGGATCTGCGTGAGGAGCGTCAGTTTGCTGGTCGTGTGGAGTTTGTGGAGAACAAACTGAGAATCAAAGAGCTCAAGATCAGCGACTCTGGAGAATATCGATTCAGGATCATCACCGACAAAACAGGGGGAACATACTCTGGTTCACCTGGAGTCATTCTTACTGTTACAGGTACAAGGATGGTATTATCATATTACTTGTGATGACAAACTATTGACTGTGTGTTTTTTTTTTTTTTTAGATACGCAGGTGATAAGCAGACCACACACTGTATCAGAGGGAGAAAAGATGATATTAAGCTGTTCAACTAAATGCACTCTGAGTAACAAACACACTTACATCTGGTACAAGAACGGACAGCAGATAACGGACGGATTTACTAAAGACAACAAGCTGTACCTGGACTCAGTCAGCAATAAAGAGCTTCAAGAGTTCTCCTGTGCTGTAGGAGGTAAAACATCTCTATCACACATGTGCTTCAGTTGATCTTCTCAATTTCTACAATTACTTTTTTTGTACAGGCCTAAAAGAAAGCACAGCACTACGAAACACTGCAGTCGTACTCTGTTTGTTTTTGAGTTTTGCGCTCATTGGAGTCCTGTGGTTTAGGTCAGTGAATAAAAAAATATATTATGTTCTATCTATCTATCTATCTATCTATCTATCTATCTATCTATCTATCTATCTATCTATCTATCTATCTATCTATCTATCGCACCATGAGTATACATTATTTTCTCATAATTCAATGGACTAGACCAGAGTCAATTTTTTCGCTTATATTCTTTAGATGTTATATTTCAAGACAGCTCATTAAACAAATGTGTGAAGTTCTAATTTCTTAAGCATCTCAACCAAAGCCTTCTGTTTTGTTTTGTTTTGATGTTTGAAATGACTGAATTTTCTCAGTGTAGTAATATGGAACAGTAATGAGCTCAAGACTTGCATGGAACAATGTTAGCTCTGTGTTTACCAGAAAATGACCAACATAGGCTCATTCTGAAAACGTAGCCCCACATACATGTCTGGAGATTGCGAATTATGTAGTCATAGCTACGTATGGCTGCATTTGTCTTTAAAGCAAACGCTACAGGGCGGCATGATGCTTACCAGCTGACCGCTTACATCCGTATTGATGGCTTTGACACATATGTCTGTGGACTTGAGATGCAGTGGAGTTGACTGCAACATTGGTGGTTCGAGTCGGGTGAAGAATGGTCCCAGAAGGCAGGAAAGGCAAAAACAAAAGCCATAAAATAAACACGTAAATAATAGGGTGAGAATGTGGTAAAATCTGAAAACATGCTAAAAATCTGGCTGCCCTGAGGGCTTTTGTTTTCTGGTTTGCTTTTAAAAACACTTGATTGGGTTTAGGGAAGTGGCCTGGTGGTCAGTCAGTCGACAACGGTCTCTGTTGGATTTAAGTGAGAAAAGCAGGTGCGATGGCACCCATGAGAGAACTTTGAGATCTGAAAAAGCATCCACAGCGGTTTCTGGTGGGTTTGCGAATAAAGAACTGCAAAAACAAACTACCTCCTGGGAAGTATTTCACGACCTCCAGAGATGTATATAGGGGTAAGTAACAGGGATGGGCGGATCGATCCTGAAGTATTGATATTTTTGATACTGGGAATGTATCATAAGGATCCATCCTTAAGTAAAAGTATCGATCATATCTCAGGGGCGGGGGGCAGGGGGGGGGGGGGGATTTCTTACTGAGTGATCCGTGATTTTAGAATATCACAATAAATAGGAACACGAATGGGAACTGTAATATTCTTCCGCTGTATCTCCACTAACAGGTCAGCGACAAACACACCAAGTGGAGATTGTAAAACTCAAGCGGAGCTGTGGTCATCATGACTGAACATAAACAAAGTATAATCTGGAGTTATTTTACTCCAGTAAATAATGGCAAGGCTTCGTGTGATACTCGTCACAAAACCGTTCGCCACAGCGGCAATCTATTGACTGTTGTCAAGGATTTTTTTATTAGGCGACTATTTGTTTTATTATCATTTACTTTTCAAAAACAAAAGATTTTGATCAGTAAAAGAAAAAGAGACTCAAGGAGAGCATTGACAATCATTTGTTTTATTAAATAAAACATTAAAGGGATTTTTTATTTATTTAAACAATTGTGCTGTGTATTATTTTTCATTATATATGGTGCTATTTAGCCAATTATAGTTCTGTAATTTTAATAAATCATCTTGTGTCTAATAATAATAATAATAATAAAGGTGATAAGCATAAAAAAATCACTAAAAAATATTTTATTTAAGTATTGGTACCGGTATCGATATCGATGATACTTATCTTGAAATACTTGGTATCGGATCTGAAATAAAAATATTGGTATCGCCCATCTCTAGCAAGTAATCAGAATGAGCCTAGGGTGAAAATAACTGCACACCTTAAAACATTCATCACCCAATCAGAATCAAGCATTCAATTTTATTATTTTATTAGAATAAAAATAAATAATGGTTTTATTTTTTTAAGATGGAGAAGGTGTACATTGTTTAAGCCCCACAGGGCTGAAAAAGACGAGTTGCAGGTAAGAATTGCTCAAAGCAAATTCAACTTTACACAAGTGTATTTCCAATGCTAACATTCCTCTTACTGTTTTTGCTCCACCAGTATGACACAGTGAACATTAACACTGTGAACATTAACACATCCAGTGACCTCAGACAGAAAGCAGATGCTGACAATCCAGATGTTCACTATTCCAGCATTAGGTTTACCAGAAAACCCACATCTTTAAAGCCTACAGCTGAATATCCAGCTGACAGCAAAGAAACAGACAGTGTTCACTATGCCAGAGTAATGTTTAAATGACACACTGTTGCCCTCTTGTGAGCTAATCATAACACTGTATTTTGTAGATAGACGCTGTATAATTAACCACAGTTCCTAATAATCGATTTCTGCTTTGTGTATTCTCATATATAACTAAATAATAACTGAATTATAGAGTAGTTATAAGTGAAATCAACATTTCATGTCCATTTATTCATTTTTGGGGGCAAGTTGCCATGTGGTAATGCCATGTGGTAATGCCATGTAATTGTTTTCAAGATAAGTTTCTTACTCGTAAATGTAAAAACACTACTGTAAAACCCCAACCTGTGTGTATAAAAATAAATCATCATCCTCTAATTGTTCACATTCATTAATGTGCATTTAAATAAGTGTAAACCATTAATTGCTTCTTAGTAAGCTGCTAATATTTTTAAGTGTTTGCTTATTAATGTATTGTATCATTACTGTAGATATCCAAGTAAAAATTAGACCCTTGAAAGATGCAGCCTCTGAATATTATGGTGTTTTACTCGATTTGGGTTATGTAGCTATGCATCTATGTATACTGCTGGTCATCTGTTTGTGATATGACACAATAAAAGCAGTAATGTTGCAATATTATTTCAGTTTAAATCATTTATATGTGAATATTTCATTAAATATAACGTATTCCGTTGATTAAATGCTTATTTTTAAGCAGCCATTATGCCAGTCATAACTGATCTCTTTAAAAACTAAGCACTAAAGTCAGGTTAACCTGATTTGCAATGTTAGATCAAATGAGCTGGTGGGAGTGGATATGCAACTGGCTGATTCCTCTTAGTTAATCATACATTTTAAGGTCTGTATTTTGCCAGCAAAAGCTTGACCGACATGGTGTTTTTGCAGAACTACTGATTATGAGAACTCTTGTCACAGCCTTGACTATTGCCCTTGTGGGTAAGTTGAATTACTAGAATTTAGAAAATCTTACTTTATACAAAGTTACCAATGTGCATTGTATCATTATGATTATTTTTATTTTATTATTAAAGCTTTCTATGATATTTCAGCAAGTCAGCCGATGACTCTTGGTAAGCAGTCTTAACCAACATCATTAGCAATGACAAAATAATGTTTTACTTTAGCATGTACTGTATAATGTTGTTTTGCACATTTAGTTCCTCATTTGGCAGGGCCCCAGACCTATGTGTACAGATATGAGGCTTTGCTCTTCAGTGGTCTTCATCAGAAAGAGCTGGCTAGAGCTGGCCTTAAGATCAACAGCAAAGTTTTAATCAGCGCTGCAGATGATAATAATTTCCTGCTTAAGGTATCAAAGGAATTTAATGCTGACTTGAGGGGCTTTCACACTTGGATGCGATAGGAACTTGGTTATAAGAACTATTCACCAGATCTTTTCGAATGAGATGCCTTTCCCAAACAATGCACACTTGCATCACTATTGTGCTTGGTTAGAAGCTTCTCTAAAGTAGGCTCATTGGGGATACTATATGTGCTCAGGGCTTCATTTTTAGTAACATTTTTTCAAATGTGTGCGCAGGGCTGTGTTTGACTGCAATTTAAGTGTAAAACGGAGTGATATGACACCACCAGCAACTTCTGTTTCTTTTCATGCTACTGCTGACCGCTTACCTTATATTTTTACGCATATTTTTACCACGCTGAAATGAACTAAACTGAACTTCAACACTGAAAATTGGACTGACACTGTTTATTTTTTTATAATGCATGTGAAGCTGCTTTGATACAATCTACATTGTAAAAGCGCTATACAAATAAAGGTGAATTGAATTTAATTGAACTGAATTACCTCTGTATGGATGGCTTATCCAGAATGATTAGGTAGCTCACCTTGCACAGCTTTGGACTTGGGAGACAGAGTTTGAGTCTGGCAAAGGATGTTTCAAACTACACTGTAAAAAGTAATGAGTTGAATTTACTTAGAAAATGTGTGGAAACTGACTGTCTCAAATTTCTTAAGAAAATGAATTCATAATTCTTGAGTTAAAAAAGCTCACTAAAACTTTGTACAGGTAACTCACATATTTTTGTAGATATAACTACAAAATAAGAGTACTCTGAACTCAACTTGACAAGTTAACCCAACTTACAAAAGCAAGTTAAGCCAAGTATACACAACTCAAACAAAACAGTAATCTTAACTGCACTGATTGCCTTACATTTCTTAAGTTAATTGTACTCAAAACACTAAGTTAATTAAACAAGACAGACAACAAATTGGCAGAACATTAAAACATTCATTTGTTCCATAACATAATTTCAGAATCACAAGTCACAATGAGGACATTTGTCCATAAAACACAGTTTTACCGTCTTTCTTTTTTGTTCAATGCACAAATAAACAGTACATTAAACACTGTGCAAAGCTTAGTGCTGTAGAAATCATTTTTCAACAAAGCAGAAAAATCTCTTAAAACTCCTTTAAAATCACTTCGGTAAAATGTCACGTCCTCACCATTAAACAATATGCGCTCTCGATTTTTTTTAATAGTACAGAACATCTTTTTAGTTCTATTGAGTTAATAAACATTCTAAAACCAACCACTTAAAGGTACAGTTCACCCAAAAATAAAATTATAAACACTATTTGCTCAAGTGGTTTCAAGTGTTTTGCGGTTTCTTCCTCCTGTTGACCACAAAATATATTTTGAAGAATTTTATATATAAGAATTATATATAAAGAATTATATATATTCTTTTTATCTTTCATTTTTTGTGCCATTTGTTTGTGCCAGATAGCACCATGAGAATGTCCAGGCCTTTAGTCCAATATACTAGTTTGTCTAGACATTTACTATTTACATTTACATTTTATTTACATTTACATTACATTTACTATTTTACATTTACATTTACTATTGTCTAGACATTTGTCTAGACAAGTACTATTTACTCAAGATGTTCAGTTTAGGCACTAAATACTCCTAAAAGTTAACTTAGCACAGAATAGTCAGGTAAAATCTACTAATTTAAATAAATCAGTAACGTTTACAAGCTTTCCTTGAGTAGATTCAGTCATTACTTTTTACAATGTAGGCAAAACAACGACAAAAAAAAAATTCATTGTGAACTCAGAGTAAAAGCACACGGCCACAACTTTTTTTCTTCTAGCTTGCTTTTGAAAAAAATCTTAGACACATGGATGGCAAGCGGACCAGGTTCTTTTTCATGGACGAGAGAAGGACGATGAGATTCACAGAAATTTACAGTACATAGCACGCTCTGGTGGATTTACGAGAAGGACACGCAAATATATACGTACTGTATATATGTGTAGTTCCTCCAGTGTGAAACCCCTGATGATTTTTTTCTTACTGGCTCCCCCCCCCCCCCCCCCCCCCCCCCCCCCCCCCACCCCCGTTTTTTTTCAAAGAAGCTCAAGATCTACCTATTTGTTTCAGCTCTCGAATCCTCAGCTGTTTGAATACAGTGGTATCTGGCCTGAGGACACTTTTGTCACTTCTAAATTCACCTCAGAACTGGCTGCTCAGCTTCAGACTCCTATTAAGTTTGAGTACACCAATGGTGAGGTAGGAAAGCTGTTCGCACCAGGTTTGGTCCCAACTACCGTCGTCAACATGTACAGGGGACTTTTGAACATCTTTCAGCTAAATCTCAAAAAGACCCAGAATGTCTATGAGATTCAGGAGGTGAGACTGACTGAAACTAAGGACCAATCCCAATTCTATTTTATTTACTATGCATTCCCCTATGCCTAAGCCTTCCTCTTGGCCCTTGAAACAGAGTGTAAAGTGGAAGGTTAAGAGGTATACTTGGCTTTGTGCCTAAGTTGTGAACTGTTGTAAAAACCTAAAAATCTTGTTAATAACTACTTTGACCAATTAGTAGCTTGCCAAAGAATTGCATCTTAACCTAAATTCTTCAAAACAAAGTTATAACTGACTGAACAATTATGGAATGCTATTTTTTGGTCTAGTATAAGCAGTTAATGCAACTGGAACTTAAGTTGCTTTTCTGATCAGGATGGAGTTCAAGGTATTTGCAAGACCCAATATGTGATCAGTGAGGACGAAGAAAACAACCAAGCCACCATTACCAAGTCCAAGGATCTTACCTCTTGCGATGAGAGGTTAATGAAAGATGTTGGCTTGTCCTACTTTGAGAAGTGTATTGAATGTCAGCAGGTTAGTTCATGAAACAGATAATGCTTAAAAGCAGGTTTCCAACCAAGGATTAATCCCTTGGATGGGTTAAACCTGTGAGTGATTAAGGTTGTAGAGTATAGAGCTGTTCTTGGAAAGGCATTACATTACAAATTTAACATACAGAAAATATAATGGGAGAAAATCGACCATCTCTTTCCCTAGGAAATCATTCATTCTACTAGCCTTTTAAAGAAAGCCTTTCTTTTATGTTTAGGATGACACTTGATGCCATGATTGTTTTCAGTCCAAACTGCCCTTCAGAGGTCAATGTATTTTTTATGTAATGCAGGGTGAGCATTTACTGTAGACACATTTCCCCAAATATTATGTAACACACATATTATTAAACAGAAAATAAACAGTAACTCTGGAGCTGCAACCTACAGCTACATCATGAGGCCAGCTCCAAATGGTGTTATGATTACTGAAGCAACCGTCCAAGAGATTCATCAGTTCACACCTCAATATGAGATTGGTGATGCTACCCAGACGAAAACAAGGTAAAACATTAGTTCTTGCCCACTTATCTGTATCTTATTATCTGTTTAAATGGTTTTGTGTAACTCAATTTTGTTTTTAACATTTCAGACAAACTTTGACCTTTCTGGAGATAACGACAAATGACATAATTCCAATCAGTGCTGAGTATTTAGCCCGTGGAACTTTACAGTATGAGTTCAGCACTGAAACTCACTGGAGTCCCATTCAGCTCATGAAAATAAGTGATGCACAGGCTCAAGTAAGAACATGTTTCACATTGTTATTTTATCTTTTGTGGGATGAAAAGTATTAAAGGGTAATTACTAAATACCAGTTAAAGGAAGATTATTTTTAACTAAAATTTAACATCTCTCTTTAAGATAGTAGATGCTCTGAATCATCTGGCAACCAAAAAACTAGAAGAAGTCCACGAAGATGTACCTCTGAAATATATTCACCTCATCCAGCTTATGCATTTTGCGAGTGTTGATGCTGTTGAGGGAATATGGTCTCAGTTTAAAACTAAGCCGAATTTCAGGTACACAAAATTCATCTTCACAGAATGAAACAATTATTATTCTTAATGTAACTCGTTTATACTTCTCTAAGGAAATGGATTTTAGATGCTATTCCTGCAGCTGGCACACTAGCTGCTTTAAAATTCATCAAGAAGACATTCTTGGCAGGTGAACTTTCTTTTTCTGAGTTCACTCAGGTCCTTCTGGTTGCTGTGCACAAGGTCAATGCTAATTTGGACACCATTAAGATGTACTCTGTGCGTACTCTCCTATTTAAACAAAGATTAAATTTCTTAAACTTCTAATTTAATGTACCGGATAATCTCTGAACTTGCTCCATACGTTGTGTAATCACGAAAGGGTCTGGCTTTGCATCATAAAGTTCAAGAAACCCCAGTTCTACGTGAAATTGCGATGCTTGGTTATGGGACAATGATTGCTCGGTATTGCAATGGTGCTCTTGAATGTCCAGTTGAGCTTTTGAAGGTAAAGTGAATTCACTAAATGATTTGTTTGACTGCATGTGTAGATATACCACCGACTTACTTTTTCTTCTTCAAGCATATTCATGAGATTGCTGCTAAGATGTCCGCAAAGACTGACATTGCAGAGATCACCTTGATTCTTAAAGTACTGGGCAATGCCGCTCACCCTGCAAGCATCAAATACATCACAAAGTTTCTACCAGTTTTTGGGATACACGTACCTCAGTTTCCCATGAGAGTTCAAGCGGATGCGATTTTGACTCTGAAGGCTCTTGCCAAAAAGGAATCTAAACAGGTTTGTTAGATGTTTTGAGATGGGTTTTTTTTTTCTCGACATAATGATAATGTGAGACTCGACACTATATGGATTTTATTTTGCACTTCAGGTTCAGAATGTTGTTCTGCAAGTTTTTCTGAACAAAAATCTTCACCCAGAGCTACGCATGCTGTCATGGATTGTGATTTTTGAGACAAAGCCAAGCATGAGTCTGGTTATTGCTCTTGCACGTGGTCTCCAATCAGAAAAAAATCCACAAGTGGCCAGTCTTGCATACTCTCACATAAAAGCCTTGGCAAGAAGCACAACACCCAATTTTGCTTTAATGTGAGTTTACACAAAGTCTGAAACCGTTTTCATTATATATATGTAAAAAATCTCAACATCAACCTTGGTCTTTTTTTTAGTGCCATTGCCTGCAATGTTGCCATCAAGATACTAAGCCCCAAACTGGACAAACTTAGCTTTCTTTACAGCAAAGCCTTTCTCTTGGATGGCTTTAAGTGTAAGAAAGTTATTTTGATCTTCAATGGTGTTGCATGCTAGAAAATGTTTTTCTCTGAAACTATTTAGTTTCATTTTTTAGACCCTTTCATGGTTGGTGCTGCTGGTAGTGCTTTCTTCATCAACGATGCCACCACCATCCTACCGAGAGCTGTTGTAGCTAAAGTACATGCTTACCTGGCTGGAACTGCTGCTGATGTTTTTGAGGTGAGTAGCAGTGATGATACTGTTTCTCTATTTCAGTGTTTCTCAAACTTTTTTCCACCATGTACCACCTCAGAAAAAAATGCCTCTGCAAGTACCACCATAATGACCAGTATTGAAATACAGTAGGCCTAATTAAGCAGCTACAGCACTGTACATTTCAAAAGCGTGGCAGAATGATTCTTCTTATAACAAATATTTATTACTGTCAGCCACTTTAACATTCTAAATACTTTTACATTAACACTGTACTGTGCTTACAGATATATATATATATTTTTTAAAAGTCAACATTTTAATTAAAATGCGCTTTGAAAGTTAATTAAAAATGGCACTGTACTTCACAAGTAAAAAGTATTATCATAAAGTAGACTATTCGACAAGTTCCTTGGACCTCATAAATATAGGCTATATGTCATCATAGTCATACATAAACTTATTTTGAACTACGTTGCATGTATATATGACTTATTTGTATGTCTTTAAAATCTAAAAATGTACTTTAAATATATGAATTGGATTAACATGTTTAAATCGTAAATTAGATCTGCTTACTGCACATTAAAGTAGACTTTGTGTGTCAGAAAATCAAGTTAATAAACTATACCTGTCAACATTGGGATATACAAATGCGGGGAATCCCCAACAACCGCTACAAATATGAGAAGGAAATGTAATGGAATAAATGATAGAATACATAACAAACATTAGAAAATTGAAAATAAAATAAAAGTTTTAGCCTATTAAAATCAATTTGCTGATCACATCGGTGTTATCGTAAGCATCAAAGCGTTAAAAGTGTGTTCATTCTTTAACTTTTATTATTCAGCAATTCCTCCGAGTACCACTAGAAGGAAGCTTGCGTACCACTAGTGGTACATGTTCCACAGTTTGAGAACCACTGCTCTATTTCATTAGCTTCTTAAATTCCCACTTCACCTCACTCAAGTACATTACTTTCTTTCAGGTTGGCATAAGAACTGATGGGATTCAGGAGGTTCTTCTGAAATCTCCATTTCTGAATGTGGATGGACAGCCGAGGATTAGGCAACTGTTTCAGGCTGTAGGTAAAGCATATTATAAAACAATTACTGTTAACAGTTTCACGGATGTTGTTGTCTATTTGGTATATTGCAGGTGAAATCATTCAAGACCCTGTCAAAGAAGCAGCACATGGGCTCGATCTACATTAAACTTTTTGGACAAGAGATTGCATTTGCTAATGTTGACAAAGCAGTTGTTGAACAAGCAATACAGGTAGAGCATAGCAATACAATTTCATTTAAGTTCACACTGCACGAGTTTCTAATGTGTCAGATGACAGTTGTTTCACACTGCATGACTCTCTGATGCAGCATTCAGTCGCTGCCGACAACTTTGGCTTGCAAACACATGTGAGAAGTGTTAAGGAAATAGCTCAAGATCACACTTCATATGTGTTTGCAAGCCAAAGTTGTCGGCAGCAACTGAATGCTACTGTCTTGTATCTTGCTCTCTCATTAGCTGTAGGTCACAGCGATTGTCACTCTCATGAAGCACCAGTTTACCTCAGATTTCAGACATTCGTTGTCAATTTCCCAAAACATGTTGGCTGTAGAAAATCAGGGCTAAAATCTTGCAGTGTGAAATCAACATAAGCTGTCATTTTTTAACTAATTAATATTTTGTTCTTAAATTTTTAGGAACATTTACCATGAAACTAAGAGTAAAATTTATATTACAGCTCACTACTGAAGGCCATATGGCTGAACTGGTAAAGGAGGCTCTTAAAAAAATGCAGAACGGCATTGTCTACAGGTACGCAAAGCCCCTGCTGATGGGTGAAGTGCGTCGCATCTTCCCATCAGCAGCTGGTGTACCCATGGAGTTAAGTTTGTATGCTGCTGCAGTTGTTGCTGGTAATCTGAAGGGTAAAACAAATAGCCTATGAAAGTTTATTTGAAGTTTTGAAATAAGAGCATGCATGTACGTTCTGTACTTATACTGTATTTTATAAACTTATTGCCATCTTGTCCAGTCCAGGCAATTATTACACCACCTCTAACTGAATTCACCAGTGTTGCTCATCTCATGAACACGGATGTCAAATTGACTGCTGAAATTTCTCCAAGCATTGCCTTGCAGGCTTTTGCTGTAACTGGACTAAACACTGGTTTTATTCAGGCTGCTTCTATCGCCAGAGGAAAGGTCCATGCATTGGTGCCTCTAAAAGTGGTTGCAAAATTTGACATCCCAAATGCGAATTTCAAATTACAGACCTTTCCCATTGCACTTCCAGTGCATGCTGTGACCGCTCAGTATGTAACACTTTACAGTTGTCTCCATCATTTCACCACTGTGTATCTCATAAATTAATTGTTGTGCTTCTTGTTCAACATTAGTTTCGAAACGTTATCAGCAGCCGGAAACGTTAAGGATGTCAATGCACAGATAATTACACCCACTATACCAAAGATGGTGGCTGTGCAAAGTTCTCAAAACACAATTACATCCATCATTTCACCTGAATCTTTGGTAAGATAGTAAGATATTTGCTTGACTAAAAACATGTTTAAAATTGTCAATATCTCTACAATTCTAATGATTTAATTTTAATTTAATTTATGTCTTTATAGTCATCCGAACCTGTTATGCCACCTGCCAAGGAACTGAGGAGTATTGTTCCAGTTCACAAAACTCTTTGTTCTGTTGTACCTCACATTGGGGTCAAAACATGCATGGAGGTTTTGTCCTGTAATGCTGCCTTTATCAAAAACACCACACTTTATAACATGATTGGAGAACATGGAATACATATTAAAATAGCTCGAGGCAAGTGTAAGAGACTATGCAAGACATCAAAATATGTCTGGAATTATTTAAAATGATGGTCACCTTTTTATTTTTATTTATTGACAGCTGATGGCCCTGCTGTTGAGGGACTTGAACTAATGGTCCAACTGGGTGCTAGAGCTGCTAAAAAGCTCCTTAAAGAAATTAACAATGTTGACATAAAGACTCTCAAGGTTAAGACCGTCCTGCAGAAACTAAGAGAAATCCTGGAGGGTAGAAAGAGGGACAATAGCTTCTGGTTCTTTAACCATAATAAATTCAATATTGCTCCAAGCTCCAGCAGGCACAGCTTTAGTTCAAGCAGTTCTGTTCGCTCTTCCAACTCCCATCTGTCTGAAGTAAGTTTTATCTTTATCTCAAAGATAATTTCAGATTTCTCTATTTATTATTCCACCCATTTAAAGTCAATGGATAGATGTTCTTTCCCACTACATTGTTGTCTGTCCAGGGTTGCCATGTTTTTGCAACAAAACTAGCCCAATGGCCAGTCAAAAATAGACCTTGAACTGTAGGTGAGCTTACAATTAGGGTTAAATCATGAAGTATATTACATTTACAACTATTTCCATGTTATGTTGGGTCATTGAGAACTCTCCAGTGAACCAAGCAAGGAAAGTTCCAAGGCCATTCATAAGGGGGGTGTAGTCCCCATCAGCAATTTAGTGTTCATACATATCATTAATAACAATAAAACTTTTAACGATTAAGCGATATACAGTATGTCTTTATGTGTCTGCAGACTAGATCACTAGCAGGCTCAGTTCCTCCAATGGTTGCTATTATTGGACGCGTTTTGAGAGTTGATCGCAAGTTGTTGGGGTACCAGCTTACTACTCACCTGGACAAGCCCAACTCAAGGGTGCAGATGACTGTGGTTTCAATTGCAGCAAAGGACAACTGGAAGATGTGTGCTGATGCTGTCCTGATGAGCAAGCAAAAAATCGTTGTAAGATATTCAGTGAAATAGCTTTCAGATACCTCTTTTTGTTATGTGTCGAGTCCTGACCCAGGAGTGTTAAAGTCCTGTGAAGTTTAGTCTTAACTCATGCCTGGAAGTTTCCATTAATTCTCTTTAAGTATGATTGGAGCGAGAGCATGCAGGACAATGACTCTCCGGGAGCAGGAAAGGAAACTTCTTTGTTTTGTTGAAACAAAAAATGTCTCTATTTAGGCAAAGATGGCTTGGGGAGCAGATTGCCAAAAATATGCAGTTACCATCAAAGCTGGGACTGGCCAATATGATCCAAGTCCTATGGTCTATCTCAAAGTGAAATGTGAGAAAGTGCCGAAATTCATTACCGCCTATTCCAAGAGGTTTGATTCCTAACAATTTTGTAGACTTTCCACTTACAGTAGTGAGTCTAAACATATCAACACATTTTTCTTTACTTTTTAAGTGTGGCTGAATATATTCCTGGTGCAGCTGAAATGACTGGACTTGCCATTAGCAATGAAAAAAACATTGAGAGACAGATCGAACTAATTATACTTGTTCCAAACATAAGAACCTTGGACATTATTATCAAGACCCCAACGGTAAGTAGGAATTGTTTTATTGATTTTCCATTTCTTTCAACAACGCAATCTGAGATTTGTGAATTCGCAGATGACCTTGTCAAAGCCAAACTTGGTTCTTCCGATCGCTTTGCCTTTTGAAGCCTATCCAGAAGAGAACGTCGTGAAGATAATTAAAAACTTTTATAAAGAGGCTAGTTCAGGTAAGCAAAGTATAAGAAGATGGTCCTTCATTTGCATATATTTACAATAATCTATTTAAAGTAGATCATTTTCTGAAAGTTTGTTTTGCTATTCAGCTAAATGCTGCAAAGTCCGAGGCATCTTGACAATGTTCAACCATAGGACGTATAACTGTAAAATTCCTCTGTCCGTCTACCAAGTCCTGGTTCAAGACTGCACATTTGAGCATAAATTTATAATCCTAATGAAAAAGGATGGCGTCTATGAGCATGAAGACATTAGCATCAAGGTGGCAGACATGTAAGTCCTGCATGCTCATATGAGCATTTCACAAACAAAACCTCGCTGTAATATTAAATGTTTGCTTCCACAACAGTGCTGTTCAGTTGTACCACGAGAACAGTGTAATAAAGGTCAAAATGAATGGGACAGAAGTACCAACTAACAATATTCCATACCATCACCCAGCAGGTTGAAGTTCTCTCTTTAATTTGATATAAAAGTCTAGAGTTTGCAATTAAACAAGTCATTTACTGAAATACTGGTCAATATTCTGGAGAGGAAGGTGTTTCTCTGTGCGTTTTGTTCTTCTCTTAGGAACCATACACATTGAGAAGAAAGGTCAAGGTATTGCTCTCTATGCACCAGGCCATGGTCTTAATGAGGTCTATTATGCTGCCAACCAGTGGGAGGTAAAACATACTTTGACAAACCAGTAAATGTGTGTACATAATAAGAATAGAAACTGAGGTCCTTAAATAGACTGAAACAACAAGGAACCGGTTAACATAGTCAGTAAACCAATGAGTACCTAAGGAAACTGAGCAACCAAGAACTAAAGACTTCTAGTCTTCAAACTAAAGGTGGACATAAATAAGGGAATTTTTGCAGTTGTATGAGCTTGTACACAATTTATTTCCCATTATCACATGGAAATTGGTGATGTTCATTTGGTGGTGGCTTGAGCCATATGAGAAGAACTTACGGTTTAAGCCAAGCTGAGCTGCTCACAAGCTCTTGATAATTTTTAAACGTAAAAAAATTGGGAGTGGTTACCTTAAATATGTAAGGTGTGTGTAGTTTAAGTTGACCAATCAGAGGGTTATAATAATAATAATAATAATTCCTTACATTTATAAAGCGCTTTACAGTATGGGGGGGGGGATCTCCTCATCCACCACCAGTGTGCAGCATCCACCTGGATGACACGACGGCAGCCATTTTGCGCCACACCACACACCAGCTGATTGCTGGAGAGGAGACAGAGTGATAAAGCCAACTGTGACATGGGGATGGTTAGGAGGCCATGATGGACAGAGACCAGTTGGTAGATTTGGCCAGGATGCTGGGGTTAAACCCCCCTGCTGGTCTCACTAACACCACTTCCGGCAGCAACCGAGCTTTCTCATGCTTTCTCATTTCTTTGCTTCAGTGGGCGACCATGTGAGAGTTGCAGAGAGTTGCTGCCAGCATGTTATGAATGACAGAATTGGCAGACATGATAGTTTACAGTAGACATGGTTAAAAATTCACTTTATAATTCACACACATGGCAACTAGGACTGAACTATTTGTTTTGTGTACAATCACGGCTCATATCAATGGCTGTTATGAGTCAGAAACTGTTTCAGTTCGACAATTATATAAAAATTGGCCAGTAGATAAATTCAGTAGTTAAGATTGTTGCCAAGTCTGAGGTTTCCTTTGGAATTGGGCTACTTTTAATATGCGTCTGCAGGTCGTTTTTTTAAATTTCGCACGTCAGAATTTGTACAAGTATGTTGGTTGCAGGATTAACATGGTTTTAGGTTTTTACACAATACACTTAAACTAAAATATAATTCTCTTATTTTTCAGATTTATGTTGGGGACTGGATGAAGGGACAGACTTGTGGAATCTGTGGAAATGCTGATGGAGAAATCAGGAAGGAATATCACAGGGCCAATGGAAACCTGACCAAGAGCTCAGTCGGTTTTGCCCACTCGTGGGTGCTTTCTGCTGAGAGTTGTCATGATTATGATCGTAGGTGTTGAGCTTCTTATTTTGCAATGAGAATTCACTTCAGTGCAATGCTTTTATTGTTTACAATTTCCCCCAGAATGTCTCACAAAGCTTGAAACAATGAAACTAGAGAAGCAGAGGTCAGATTGGCAAGATTTCAAATGCTCCTCTACTGAACCTGCGTCGTCTGTCATTGAGGACTAGTCACAAGACTGTCTACCACTCCTACCTTCCCTATAGTAAGTCCTTATAGTATGTCCTCTGAAAGTTGATAGTATATTTGACAGTTTTGATTCATTTACTGAAGTATTATTTGATCGTTTTGTTTCAGACTCTGATACCTTCAAATCTGAACAGCAACTTCAAGATACGAGAGAAACTACAGGAGCTCATTTGGCCTGTAAATGTAGAGAGGAGTGTTTGTCCTCTAGAGACCTGCTGTAGCTAAATTGAAATGAATAAAATGCAATCTCTGAAATCTATCAGTGACTGGTTTGGCAGATAAATATTTAGAATTGTTTTATTAATTTTAATGTCTTTTGAATTGTGCTACAGTATTTCTGATGCATATTTTTGTACACATAGTTGTAGACATACACAAATGTTAGACGGTATATTATGAATTAACAGGAAAATAACGTATGCATTAATTATTTTACCCAGAATAATACATTTTGTGAAGAACATTGTTCATTGTTAATTCTAACACATAATGCATTGTTAAATTTTAACATAGACATAGACCTATTGAAAAGTGTTGTTCTGAAATAAATAGACACTACCCACATTTGTGAGATTCGTTTTTTTTTCTAAGGCATTGCTAAAAGCAAACTATAAATGTTTTAATATGAGTCATTTCTACATTTTAAAAATTTGTCCAAAACGTTTGGGTGCTCCGGTTTCCCCCACAGTCCAAACACATGCGGTACAGAAGAATTGCATAAACTAAATTGACTGTAATTGACTGAAACATCTACACACACCCATTCACACACATATACTACGTATGTGTGTGAATGGGTGTGTGTAGATGTTTCCCAGTACTGTGTTGCAGCTGGAAGGGCATCTGCTGTGTGAAACATATGCTGGATAAGTTGGTTCATTCCGACCATTGATGGATAAAGGGACTAAGCTGAAGGAAAATGAATGAATGAAGAGTTCGGTAACACTTTATAATAACTGCACACTATTAATTAAGCATTAGCAAATAGTTAATAATTAACTCAATCATCAACTCTAGATTAATAGACATTAGTAAACAGTTTATAAATTGCAAGGATGGATATATCTCTCCACAATAATTATACCCTGAGAATTATGGAATTCCACGAGAGAAGACCACGAGAACTACCAGGCAGTAAAACCATAAACTCTAATCTTCTTCAAGGATCACGAGAAAGCTGTTGTCTCACCATCTGCCCTCACACCTTTTGGCCCTCCCTAGTCATACAGCCAGGGGTATTGAAAGGTCACTCAGGAATTACCAGAATTCAGGTTTCTATGGTGAAATGATATATGTAGTGTATTTGCTAAACTTACAAATGTTAGCTTGTCATGTTTGGTATCATTTTAAATGTCTCTGTGTGATTGGCAAGGTGGTCTTAATGTCACTGTGATATTTCACTTGTATTTGGTTATTTGGGTTTTGACTTTGATAAAATCTCTGCCAGATGCTCCCCCCTCCAGAGATGATTAACACTAGGCAAGGGTCACTGTGACGCCCTGTTGGGTATATAAGGTATCGATGTTGTTTAGGCCAGGGGGATTTCAGTAACTGAAGGACCCCGTTGTAGTGTATGAGTGTCTGAAGCTCTGAATCAGAACTCAGATACTACAACGTATTTTTACATAGTCAGGTATTCACTCTTAACTTATCTTGGAGGAATTGATGTTGTACAATTTGAATTGGCTTATCTTGTGCAATTATGTGAATTGGAATGGAAAATCTTTGCCTGACAAATAAATGTAAAGACTTTTGTTTAACTAAATATCTCCTGAAATCATTTGAATCTAGTAGATTGTCTTAGGCTGGAGTTTCCGCAGACCTAGACCGGGGTTTCATCATACAGTCGGGCTAGAATAAATGGAGCATTTTTAGCACAACATTTAAGACCTGCTGATTTCTGACAATCCGCTGACTTAGTATGTTATAATCTAGTAACTAAATCAAACTTTCTTTATGTATGAGCAAGCATGGGGCAGCCTATTATTACTTAAAGGAAATTAGTTTACAGTTATATCCTCTATCTAAGAACCAGAACCGGCGAGGATGTGTCCGTGAGCAGATGTAGTTGGCCAGCATACTGACTCTAAGCGACTTCGGGTAAGCAATGAACCATTACTTGAAAAGAAGGATTTATTAGGTTAATCAATCTAAATTAGACCAAATCATAACCTATAAGGTAATCGGCTTGAATTGGATGAATGAATATCTAAATTATAATGAATTGGAGTCAGATTAAATTCGGAGATGAAAGCGAATCAAAATATGTTTTCATAAGTAAAAATACTTCTTTTCACATGTGCTAAAAGGCTTACATGCATTCACCCATACTGTTAGCTCCATCATCGGACTAATAAATGGATCCTTACAAAATACAGCTACAAATGCTGTATTCTTGACTTATAAGCACATATATAATGTTTTAAGCAGATCTATGAGAGTAGCTTATGTTTTTTAATATCATTCAAAATGAACAAGTAAATAATTAATAAACTATTCAAATGAACATTTATATATTTATCAGGCTTATAGTAGTTACTCTGGATGTTATTAAACTTCAGGCAGTTTTGGGTAGTTTAGGTCACAATTCATGTTAATAAACCATTAACACTACTAGCCTACATAAAATATTATTAAGGAACAGTTAATATCTTTTTAATAGGCTATAAATAAGACGGTAGTTAATATCATGAATTGTGACCTGAAGTGTTTCCTAAATTTGTGACCTGATTTTTTTTCTTTGCCAAGATGACCATGCATAATATTTTGCCGAATCTTTCCAACATAGTAGTAATCAGCTTGAAGTGCAATTTAAAAAGCTTAACTAGGGTTATTAGACAAGTTAGGTTGATAAGGCAAGTCATTGTATAACAGTGGTTTGTTTTGAAGCCGCTCCAAAAAATTTTTAAGGGGGTTTATACTATTGAGCTTAAAATGTTTTTATTCTAGCCTAAATAAAACTATAATAAAAATATGTGAAGTACTGTGAAATTACTTAATCGTTTGAGAAATATTTTCAAAAGAATAAAAATTGCTCTGGTGGCTAATCATTTTGGCCTTAACGGTATAAATTTGCTACACTCTCAGAAATAAAGGTAAAAAAGCCCCTTTTCAAACGTAGTTTTGTTCCTAACAGGTGGCTAAAGATACATATTAATACATACAAAGTACAAATGTGTCCCTTATAGTACCTGAAAGGTACAAAAGTGTACCCTAAAGTTAATGTCCACCTTAATAGTACAAAAGTGTACCTTTTGAAATGGTACTGTCAAAGTGACAGATTTTTTGGACCTTTATTTCTTAATGTGTATGAATCACTCTGTCATTAATGTCCTTTTAATTTTTTTCTCCTTTTTTGGAATACAGCTGAGCCTTTAATCGTCTTTTATGAGATTTATAAAGCACAACTAGTCATCACTTTAGATTAGTTCACAAAACTGCATAAATTTGTGTTAAAAAAAGCATTTATTAAGATCCAGAATAATGACTATATGCCTGAAAAATAAATGTTAGTTTGAATAGTTTATTAATATTTTACTCTCTCATTCTGAATTATCTTCAAAAAACACAAGCTACTCTTAAATATCTGCATTTTAAATAATGCATTACTTAATTTAGTAATGAAAAAGTGTGAAAATACAACCATTAAGCACATTATACATGTATTTACAAGTCAAGAACACAGCATTTGTTGTTGTACTGTTGTTGTAAATAGCTTACTGTTGACTGTTAGAGATAATGCTTTAGAAATGATTAACCGTCTGCTAATGGTTAATAATTATTCATAGTGTGCAGTTATAAAGTGTTACCACATATTGTCTTGTTTTAAGAAATAATATGAGTTTTAAATCAAAATAAGCAAATTAGTCTGCTAATGCAATAAGAAAAATAATATTATGCCAAAATAAAAAAGAAAGAAAATCTCTTAATTTTGGCATATTTCAGAAAACAAGACAATATATTTTGCTCGACTAGAAAATGTTTCTTGATTTGATAATTTATAGATATTTGGACTTGAAACAAGACAAAAATGTGAGTAAGGCGAGCATTTTTTGCCGCGCATGTCTCATGTTAATAAATTTTAGATTAAAAGCAGTGCTTAATTTGTACATGAATAATTTCCCGAACATAACCAGAAAATAAAAGTTAATGTGACCGACATTTAAGTCCCTTTAAGCTGAGTCATTTCACTTGGTGGCCATCTTTGAAACACCTCTCAGGCAGTATGCTCGGGCATTCTGTTTGAATAGGAAAACATCAAATTCTCCAAAATTGCTTGCCAAGCTTACGATTACAGTCTTCAGTTTCATTTATAAACATTCCAATCACACAACATCTGCAGACACTCATGTCTGTTCTAAGCCATTCCCCCGGAGAATCGTCAGTCTATAGTGATCGCTGATTGGCTCTTGTACTAGAAGGCGGGGCTTCATTCGTCATGTTGACCGTTATACTTGCGTATGTCTTGCGTGTTTTCTATTCTTTGCCTCTGTACACCACACAATTTCAGTTTTCTCAGAACATGAAGTCATTAAACAATGAAAAGAGCATCAAATTTCTGAACGCTTTTTAATTATTTTGTGACATAACGTTATGGACCAATCATGAAAAACAAATATGTTGCTACAAACATAAATCTTATGAAACATCACTATTCCGTTACTAACCCCACTGACATTCAGTTCACTTCCAAGTGAAAATAAATTAAATGACTCACTCGTCTAATCATCAAGAAGAGCCCACAGTTACCTCCTCTGCCATGTGTTCTGGCTGACTTCACTCACTTTGTCCTCTGTTCTGTCCTCCGCTATCCTGATCCAGGCGCGCAGTTCTATGTTCTTGAAATCTCTTTTGATCAGACTCATTAACAGATTTACTCATGATTTAAAAAAATTAAATATGCTTGACTGTTTCCCAGTACTGGGTTGCATCTGGAAGGGCATCTGCTTTAATAAAATATATGCTGGATAAGTTGGCGGTTCATTCTGCTGTGGGGAGCCCTGGTGAATAAAGGGAGTCAGCTAAAGTAAAATGAATGAATGAATGAATGGTTGACTGCCTCTTTGCCATTTTGAAAATGTATTATTATTTATAAGTAAATGAGTAGAAGTATTTATAAGTAAATATAAATAAGTATTATTTAGGTAGACCACAATGCCATTATTTATTTTTACTGCTCATTGCATACAAAATAATAATCACCAACCAATAAGACTGATTGTAAACGTAAGAAAGACATGACTTTTGCTTTAACTTGCGCATGGTGACTACTCTCGTGTGTGCACACATGAATCCACACAGCTTGTTTTTGGAGGAGACAATCAGCCATCATCACTGTGTTTGCACGGGGTCAGTCGCGCTTGTCAACAAGGTACCGTAGGTGATACACACACATGAATAATCGTTATGAAAACTGTCTGTTGTACAGTTGGTGTTAACATTAGGAAATCAAAATTGTATGACGAGTCATAAATTGGGTGTATGCTCACGAACATTTCAGTAATTTTTAGTAAGCAGCTCAGGTTTTAAGATCGTGTTTATTGATCTTCCCTGTTTGACTGAATTATACGTCATCAACAGCAGTTCACTTCCGTTATTTGGTACAATTGCATTCATACTAAGTGTATACCGGACCAGAGTTTGCGTGGACCGAACCCCAGGCCATCTCTTTCAGGCGGACTCGAGTATGGTTCACGGGTGCGCACCCGAGATCAGAAGACGTGTTCACACTAGCTAAACGTACCGTACTATGATGTCAAACGAACCTGGGTGCGGACTAAAAGTGCTAGTGTGAAAGCACCCTTACACACACACATGCATACAGGCAGGCATTCCCCATCCACAAGTTAGTTCTGGATCAATTAAAATAAATACCGGAACGCAAAACACAAATATCTGACATTTTCCGGAACAGGATCCAGCTCATATTAAGCTCTGATTACGAACATATGGACGTTGAGCAAATTTATAAATAATGACATGGATTTCTTGATTTGCTTGCAGTCAAAAGTCAGAATTGCATAATGCAGATGACATGACATTGCTCTTTCACCTATGTCAAATAATTACGGTTACATTTGCCTAATGGTCTAATAAATTAATTCAAAATTCAGAATTCAAAATGTGCACAGTAATTGCAGGCATATATGTGTAAATGATAATTAAACTGCATTATATGTTATAAAAGTTATAGTTTTCCTGTGGACTTAGGCTCCAGGATGACATGATAATAGGCCAGGATAACCTAACCTCTAATTGATATCTGTTTATCAATCTTGTAACCAGCCAAAGCCATGCAGCGTAAGATGTACACATAGAAACATTTGTTAATCATTATTTTAGAATTAATATTTGGTCAGCAAATACTAAAAGTATAAAAGTCTGGGATTTGCTTGAATTCGTCACAAACCACCAGCCATGAGAGCTGTTGTGCTTGCCTTGACTCTAGCCTTAGTGGGTAAGTCAGATGTTCGAAAACTCATTGTTTGTAAGATTTAATTAAATGCAAAACTATTTGGATCATTTTATCTCATTGCCATATTTGTTTCTTTTAGCGAGTCAACAGATCAAACTTGGTAAGTTTCATCTTTTGGTTATCTTTTAAGAAATTTGTTTCACCTATACGACACAAGAAAATCTAAACTATGTATTTAAAAATTATTTGTTTCAGTTCCTGAGTTTGCCCATGATAAGACCTATGTTTACAAGTATGAGGCTCTGCTCTTGAGCGGTGTTACTCAAGAAGGACTGGCCAAAGCCGGTATTCAAATAAAGAGCAAGGTTCTCATCAGTGCCGCAACAGAGAACACATTCCTGATGAAGGTAATGAACTGTAAAATATGCCAGTTCTAAGAAAAAAAAACACAACCAATACATGTACCAACAAGGCCTTATTACAAGTAATGTTAGAATAAAATTAATTAAAAATGTCTCTTACAGTTCATGGATCCTGTATTCTACGACTATGCTGGCACTTGGCCCAAGGATCAAGTTGTTCCTGCCACTAAGCTCACCTCAGTATTGGCTGCTCAGCTTCAGATTCCCATCAAGTTTGAGTATACTAATGGTGTGGTTGGCAAGGTTTTCGCCCCAGCAGGAGTCTCTCCTACAGTCATGAACTTGTTCAGAGGTATCCTCAACATCCTTCAGCTCAACTTCAAGAAGACCCAGAACATCTACGAGCTGCAAGAGGTAAGAATATCTCCCTCGTACATTTATGATCGATGTTAGGTTTTACAACCTTTCTTGAAAATTATCACTTGTTATTCAAGGCTGGAGCTCAGGGAGTTTGCAAGACTCAGTATGTAATCAGTGAGGACCCGAAGGCAGACCGCATTACTGTCACCAAGTCTAAGGATCTGAGCCACTGCCAGGAGAGAATTATAAAGGACATTGGTTTGGCATACACTGAAACATGTGTGGAGTGCACTAAGGTACCTTATTCTTTTGTCTTTTGTATATGAAAAATTTGACATTCTCTAGAACGTACAGTAAAAGACACTCGCCTTTTTCTTTCAACAGAGGATCAAGAGTCTGACTGAAACTGCAACTTATAACTACATCATTAAACCATCTGGCAATGCCGCAATGATCGCTGAAGCAACAGTTGAGGAAGTACATCACTTCTCACCCTTCAATGAGATCCATGGTGCTGCAATGATGGAAGCACAGTACGATTGACTCTCTATGAGATTTAGATACATAAATATGGAGTATACTCCCTGCACATTTTATTAAATTAAAAATGTAGGTACAGAAGTGTTTTCTTGTTACAGACAAACCTTGGTTTTTGTTGAGTTCGAGAAGACTCCTGTTGTACCAATCAAAGCCGATTACATGCCCCGTGGATCCCTGCAGTATGAGTTTGCAACTGAGATTCTTCAGACCCCCATTCAACTCACAAAGATTAGCAATGCACCAGCCCAGGTGAAGTAATGCATAAATATATGCGTTTTTTGCAAAATGCTTCTGATCATATAAATGTATCCTCAGTTATAACTGACAGTCATTTAGACTTGACATATTCACATTTCTTTTACTTTTACTAGATAAGGGAGGTCTTAAAACACTTGGTTGAAAACAACGTGGCCATGGTCCATGATGATGCTCCACTTAAGTTTGTTCAGCTTGTCCAGTTTCTACGTGCTGCCACACTAAAGGACACTGAGGCCATCTGGGCTCAGTTCAAGGACGAACCAGTTTACAGGTAAAATGTTGAGAAATGTTCTTAGCAGCATTATAGTTACAAACTTATGTTTAACAAAACCTAAATAATTGTTAGGCGCTGGCTTCTGGATGCTCTTCCTGCTGTGGCCACACCAGTTGTTTTAAAGTTCATCAAGGAGAAGTTCCTGGCTGGTGAATTTACCATTCCCGAGTTCATTCAGACTCTTGTGGTTGCTTTGCAAATGGTGCCTGCTGATTTGGATACCATCCAGTTGACAGCTGTGGGTATATCTAACTTTGCACACTTTAGATTTGCACACACTGCAAAAAAAGAAAAAAAAGTTTTGTCCTGTGTCTAGGTTAAATATCTAAAAACTCTTAAATCAAGAAGCAAGTAAAACAGATTTTCTTGTTTTTAGAAATATTTCAAAATTATAATTTTTTTAAACACATGGTAAACAATCTTCCAATAGGGTGAGGGAAAAAAAAACTCACTTTTAACATTTGATTTCTCGTAACAAGAGAATCCTTTAATCAAGAAAGTGTTTTTTGATTTAAGAAATGTTTGATAATTGGACTGAAAATAAAAACTAAGTAAGAAAAGCATTTTGTGGAGTAAACTAATCTAACACCCACATGTTTTGAACAGAGTTTGGCTATGCATGAAAAAATTGCCACAATCCCAGCTCTGCGTGAAGTTGTCATGCTTGGATATGGTTCCATGATTGCCAAGTACTGTGTTGCAGTTCCCACTTGCCCTGCTGAGCTCCTCAGGGTAAGCTCTTCAACAATTTCCAATTTCTTGGTAGAAATTTTCTCTTTTCTAAACATGTGCATCTTATTCAGCCCATCCATGAGATTGCCACAGAGGCCATTTCTAAGAATGACATTCCTGAAATCACTTTGGCTCTGAAAGTTTTGGGCAATGCTGGTCACCCTTCAAGTCTTAAACCCATCATGAAGCTCCTACCTGTACTTAAAACTACAGCTTCTGCACTGCCCATTAGAGTCCAGGTTGATGCCATCTTGGCCCTGAGGAACATTGCCAAGAAAGAACCCAAACTGGTAAATTTCAGACATTGTGAATATAAATTGCTGTAAAGATTATTAAGCACATTATCATCATACATTTAACTAACCTTGTTTCCTGTCTCAGGTTCAGCCTGTTGCCCTTCAGCTTGTTTTGGAAAGAGCTCTCCATCCAGAATTGCGCATGGTTGCTTGTATTGTGCTGTTTGAGACTAAGCCATCAGTGGCTCTCATCTCCAGTCTTGCTGGAGCTTTGAGGACTGAGACAAATATGCAGGTTGCAAGCTTTGCCTATTCCCACATCAAGTCCTTGACCAGAATCACTGCTCCTGATATGGCAGCTGTGTAAGTAAAATTGTTTTTATGTTTGTATGTTATGTCATATTTTCACACAAAGCTTATTATATACCATTTTTTTCTATCATAGTGCTGGTGCAGCTAATGTTGCCATCAAGCTTATGAATCGCAAGCTGGACAGACTTAACTTCCATTACAGCAGAGCTTTTCAGATGGACTTCTATCACAGTGAGTCTAGAAAAAAAAGGTTAAATATATATCTGAATAACAAAAATAAGAATAACTTTTCAACTTTTCATGTTATACTTACCTATCATAACCTCTGTCCTTGTGCAGCTCCTCTAATGATTGGAGCTGCTGGTAGTGCCTATATGATCAATGATGCTGCCACTATCCTGCCCAGAGCTGTCATAGCTAAAGCACGTGCTTACCTGGCTGGAGCCGCTACTGATGTTATTGAGGTGAGTCACCAAAAACATTACATTTTTGTCTAAAGATGTGATTTATAGATTTACAATATTCTGATAGCTGTGTTTCCTCTTTAAAAGTTTGGGCTGAGAACTGAGGGAATCCAGGAAGCTCTTCTAAAATCTCCTGCTGCAGATGAAAGTGTTGACCGTATCACAAAAATTAAGCGCACTTTAAGAGCTGTGAGTGATTTGTCTTTCATTATTTGCTCAATAAATGTAACATTTTTAAATAATCATGTTTCTGTTGCTTTCCCCCTTAAGCTCACAAACTGGAAGGCCATGCCAAGCAATAAGCCATTGGCTTCAGCCTATATCAAAGTATTTGGGCAAGAAATGGCTTTTGGCAGAATTGACAAGACCATCATTGAACAAGCAATACCAGTATGGTGTTCTAGTACATGTATCTACTTTCTTAAACATAAATCTGAGATCAGTCTCACTACACTTATTAACTGAGATTTAGCTAAATAAACCTGTATCTATCATAAATGCTCTCCTCAGATGGTTACTGGACACAAACCACGTGCACTGCTGAAGGAGGCTCTTAAAGCTTTGCAGGAAGGGATTACCTGGCAGCGTGCCAAACCTCTGCTCGTAGCTGAAGTGCGTCGTATCTTGCCAACTGCAGTTGGTTTGCCCATGGAGCTCAGTATGTACTCCGCTGTTGTTGGTGCTGCAAGTGTCAATGGTGAGTTGTTGTTTATTTTTATTTAATCCTTGGGTGTAAAAAATTGTGTCACTTGTTAGTTTTTTACTTGTATGTTTGTCCCTCTAGTTAAGGCCACCATTACACCTCCTCTCCCTGAGGAATTTGAGTCCATGACTCTTGAGCAACTGAAAAAGACGGATGTTCAGTTCCATGCTGAAGCTAGACCAAGGTACATTTTATACCTTTCAAAAATGTATATATATATATATATATATATATATAGATCTATAAACCCTTTTCCAGACAATTTTATTCTGAGGTGGTACTTGGCGAAAAAAGCTTGAGAACCACTGGTTTACATAAAATCAAATGACACAAGAAAAAAGTATTGAACACATGAAGAAAGGTAGGTGTAAAAAGGCAGTGAAAGCCCAGACAGCAGTTGAAATCTCTCAGTAGTTATTCAGCAACCCTCTGCTGTTTGTTGTTGTAAATTAATATTAGCTGCTTCAGTTTATTATTTACATTACTAGGGATGATTAAGATGAAACCAGGGTGGAGCAAGACAATGATCCAAAACACAGCTAAGGAGACTCCCAAAGGGTTTCAGAGGAAGAAAGCTGTAGAATGGCCCAGCCAGTCACCTGACTTGAATCCAATAGAAAATCCTAATAAAAATCACACCTGAGTAATGCATGTGACTCCATTCTCCATATGAGAGGTGACTTTAATCTGTCATCACTAAAAAGCCTGTTATATAAAGTATTCAATATATTTCACTAGTTCAATACTTTCTCCTTGTGTCATTCCACTGCACATAACTAATTTTCAGATTTTTGTTTTGTTTTTATTTTTATGTTTGTATTTTTGGGGTTTTACCAAAATATGGTTAAATTCCATGTCAATAGCGCCTTTAAAAATATTATTCCCAGGAAAAAAAACAAAACATGATGTGTTGAAAAATACTTATTTCCCCCACTGTGTTTATATATATATATATATATATATATATATATATATATATATATATATATATATACGCACGCACATTTATTTATTTATTTTTATAATTATACCGTGCTCATGCTTGTTTCAGTATTGCTGTGCATAAATTTGCTGTGATGGGAGTGAACACTGCCTTCATCCAATCTGCTGTTATGGCAAGAGGAAAGATCCGTACAATTGCCCCTGGAAAAGTGGCAGTAAGAGCAGACATTCTTAAGGGCAACTACAAGATTGAGGCTCTGCCTGTTGAACTTCCAAAACATATTGCTTCTGCAAGGTAATTAAAACATTGTCATGCTAGTGTTGCAAATGAATGAATGAAAATAAAGCGGTTTCTTCAAATATTATTTGTTCCAACAGCTTTGAGACATTCGCTTTGGCTAGAAATGTTGAAGATCCCTCTGCTGAGAGAACCGTTCCATTAGTACCTGCGTTGTCCCTTCAAAACCGTCAGACACAAAGATTGGTAAGCCAAACATGGGTATGAATCAAATGCAGCAAGACATCCTTTGATGGTACACAACTTATTAATTTTCTCTTTCAGTCCTCTGAGAATGCTGATTCTGAAATGGAGATGGAAATTCCGACAGCTCCTGCTCCATTTGACAGGACCCTCTGTTATTCCTGCCCATACATTGAAATCAAGGGATGTGTTGAGGTGCACTCTAACAATGCTGCTTATATCAACAATTCTACTCTGTTCTACATAATCGGACAGCACTCAGCCCGTGCTTCAGTGGCAAGAGGTATTTTCTAATCAAATTGTCTTTGAATATACATGATGAATTTTCATATGAAATGGTATTTTTTTATATATATATAACAAATAATTCTGTCATTCTGGCTGTAGCTGAAGGTCCTGAAGTTGAAAAACTGGAGTTTGAAGTCCAAGTCGGTCCTAGAGCTGCTGAGAGGCTCGTAAAGCAAATCAACATCATTGATGATGAAACTCCAGAAGGACAGGCTTTCCTGTTGAAACTGAGGGAAATCCTGGAGACTGAAAATAAAAATGTAACTGTCTCTTCTGAAAGCAGCAGTAGCAGCCGCAGCAGCAGCACCAGCACCAGTAGCAGCAGCACCAGCAGCAGCAGCTCAAGCTCCTCCATGTCCAGCTCTCGTTGGTCTAAGGTGAGGACATGGAAAATTGATTGATATAGCTAACATTTGTATCAACAATCTACTGTTTTTATTAATTCTAAATCCTTTCAAATGCTTTTCAGACTCTCACTAAAATGCAGCCCTTCAAGAAATTCCACAAGGATCAGGTAATTACTCGACACTTTTTCACATTTTTTCAAAGATTATATTCCCACATACATTTATATGTGTTTGAAGAGAAGTAATGTAATACTACGCAAACAATTTACTTGCAGTATAAGACACATCATGGAGACTCAAAAAGCAGTAGAAGCACTGCATCTAGCCTTGAGCAAATCCAGAAACAGGTAAATCAATTTCCGGTTTTGTTACTTGTCTTAAAAAACTCTAGATGAATATCAAGCTTCATGAATTAACTGCTTAATTTTGAACTCATCATTTCAGTCTAGATATCTTGGGAATTCTATTCCACCTGTTTTTGCTATCATCGCCCGTGCTGTTAGAGTTGACCGGAAGTTGTTGGGATACCAGTTTGTGGCATTCTTTGACAAACCATCTTCAAGAGTACAGTTCGTTGCTTCTTCCATTGCTGAGGATGACAACTGGAAGATCTGTGCTGATGGTGTCCGGCTGAGCAAGCACAAAGTCACTGTAAGTTCAAAGATCATATGTCTGAAAATCTTCCAAAAAGCCATAAATGGCTGACTCTCTCCAAGATGCTCTGCTAGTTCGAAATGTAAATACGATTTCTATTTAGTCCAAGGTGACCTGGGGTGCAGAGTGTAAAGAATATGCAGTGACTACTAAAGCTGAGGCTGGACTCCTTGGAGAATTCCCTGCTGTCCGTCTAGAGTGGGAATGGGAAAGGCTCCCAAGTATTTTCACCACCTACGCCAAAAAGTAAACACAATAATGAAGAGCTGCTTTAAGGTAACATTAGAAATGCTAAGTTTTGGAAACTTTTTTTAACATTCTTTTTTTTTTTCAACAGGCTGTATAAGCGCATTCCTATGGCAGCTTTACAAGCGGGATTTAATGTTGAAAGAGCTAAGAACAGCGAGAAAGAGTTAGAACTTACTGTGGCTTTGCCATCTAAGAGAACGCTGAATGTAATTGTTAGGGTTCCAGAGGTGAGTAGCCATTAATTTTTGACTCACAAAGATATACATAAGGGGGGAAAATTATTGTAACAATTCTGTATTCCTTCAGATGACAATGTCAAGGATGGATATTCCCCTCCCAGTTACTGTCCCCATCAATCCAGATGGAACATTCGATGTAAATTTTTATAAGGATATTTACTTCAGAGCCCAAAACTACATCTATGATTACACCACTGGTAAAAATGGATCGTTACATACCTAAATTATCTCATCAAATAACTTCCTATTAAATATATTCTAAAAACTCTTACTGCTTTTATTGTTTTTTAGCACAGTGCAGCATGATGCAGGATACAATCAGCACCTTCAACAACAGAAGGTACAAGAATGAAATGCCCATTTCCTGCTACCAAGTCTTGGCTCAGGATTGCACACCTGAGCTGAAATTTGTTGCTCTGTTGAAGAAGGACGAAGAGTCTGAAAAGACCCACCTAAATGTTAAACTTGTTGACATGTAAGAGCTTTCAGTGTCCATTTATTCTGCAAGTTTCTCAGTTGTGGTGATGGTTTATTTTATACTTCATTGACCTGATCACATGTCTTTAACAGTGATATTGACCTGTATACTTTGGGCAATGATGCAAAAGTTAAAATTAATGGACTGGAAGTTCCCAGCAGCAGCCTTCCCTATCAGCATCCCTCAGGTAGGTTCAAGTGTCTGTTTTGTCATTTACTACACATGACATGTTCAGATAATGTAAATTATAATGCACTTCTGTTTTAGGCTCCATCCAGATCAGAGAGAAGGCTGATGGTTTGTCACTTTATGCTCCTAGTCTTGGGCTTTACGAAGTCTACTTTGCCAATGGTGATTGGAAGGTGACTGCAAGTTATTGCGTATTTATCAGATATTGATTTTGGTAACACTTTATTTCGATGGTCCATTTGAGTATTAGTAGACTGTCTACTTAATATCTGTTGATACTGACATTTAACAGACATTTAACTGACTATAAGAAACATTGCAAGTGCATGTCAACTTACACTAACCCTACCCCTAACCCCAACCTAACAGTCTACTTACAATCTAATGAGAATTAGTTGCAATGTAACTTAAATTCAACAAACAGACCATCAAAGTAAAGCGTGACCCTGATTTTTATTGTGTTTGAGTACATTCTGATACAAACCATCATTTTATCCAAGATCCAAGTTGCCGACTGGATGAAGGGACAGACTTGTGGACTCTGTGGAAAGGCTGATGGAGAAATCAAACAGGAGTTCACCACACCCAGTGGATACCTGACCGAGAGCTCAGTCAGCTTTGCACACTCATGGGTGCTACCTGCTGAGAGTTGCCGTGACGCCAGCCGTAAGAGTTGTCTGACAAGAATTGTGTATTGCACACAATGTTTTAAAGACATCTAAAAAGGGATAAATAAAAATGTATGTATTTGTGTTCTTCCTTTCTCAGAATGCCGCATGAAGCTTGAATCTGTCAAGTTTGAGAAACAGGTGATTTTGAACGGACAGGAATCAAAATGCTACTCCGTTGAGCCTGTGCTGCGCTGTCTGCCAGGCTGTGTACCAGTAAGAACCACCCCTGTATCAGTTGGATACCACTGTATGTCCACTGGTAAGTGATTTTAATACTTGGTTATAATATGACTCTAGTCTATAGGTATCAACAACCTGCTTCAGCACACCTGCATGTTTATTATTTCCAAATGATCTTGAATAGCTTGATTAGCTGCATTAGTTAAACTTTATTATGGCTGGAGCTAAACTCTAGAGGACAGTGAGTCCCCAGGAGTAGGTTGAAGACTTTTGCTATACAGTGTAATACAGGGGTCATCAATGTTAGTCCTGCTAGGTGCAGAGTTTAGCTCCAACTTGCCTCAACAGACCTACTTGGACACTTCAAGTATATTAAGATAAGCTGATTCAGGTTTGCTTGATTATGGTTGAAGCAAGAATCTACAGGTATCTGGCCGTTCAGGACAAAGTGTGGTGACCCCTGGTATAGTGAGTCTCCAGGAACAGGGATCTGCTCTACTGGATAGTGAGGTCCAGAAGCAGGATTTTAAGATCCCTGCTATATTGAATATTGAGTCCCCTGAATCAGCGTTGATGACCTCTGCTATAGAATATGGATAGTTCCCAGGAGCTAGATTGACAATCTCTGCTATACAAGCTAATGAGTCACCAGAAGCAGAGTTAAAGTCATCTAATCTAGAGGAGAATGAGTCTTCGTGAACAGGTTTGGAGATCCCAGATTTACAGAATATTGAGTCAGCAAGAGCAGAGTTGGAGACCTCTGCTATACAGATTAGCGAATCTCTATGATCAGGATTGAAGACCTATGTATACAGAATAGTGAGTTTCCAGACGTCGGGTTGAAAACCTCTGCTATATAGAACAGTGAGTTTCCAAGAGCAAGGTTAAAGACCTCTGCTATACAGGTTAGTGAGTCTTCAGGAAGAAGACTGAAGACCTTTGCTATACAGCAGGGATGTCAAACTCAATTCCTGGAGGGCCACAGCCCTGCACAGTTAAGTTCCAACCCTGCTTCAACACACTTACTAGTAGGTTTCAAACAAGCCTGCCCTGAAGGACTCAATTAGTTTGATCAGGTGTGTTTTATTAGGGTTGAAACTAAACTGTGCAGGGCTGCGGCCCTCCAGGAATTGAGTTTGACATCCCTGCTATACAGGAATGTGAGTTTCCAGGAGCAGGATTGAAAACCTGTGCTATACAGAATAGTAAGTCCCCAGTTGCAGGGTTGTAGATCTCTTGCTATACAGGGGAGTTAGTCTCCAGGAGCAGGGTTGAAAACCTTTAATATACAGGATAACGAGTCTTCATGGGCAAGGTTGAACCCCTCTGCTTTGCTGAACAGTGGGACCCAGAAAGCAGTTTTACATTTTATAATGAAGCACTGGTATATAGTTATGCACTACATAGCCAATCAACATGCAAATATATTAACACTGGAAAATGTATCATCTTGGTTTTTAAATTATGCTTTATTATCCTGTGTTACAGCCTCTAACCTCAACATGCTTGATGGAGTCTATGAGAAGAGTGTAGACATGAGAGAGACAACAGATGCTCATGTGGCCTGTCGCTGTACTGAGCAGTGTGCTTAAATCCACTTCTTGGCTCAGTAGAGTTTATTCCAACATTCTCTGAATCTGCTGTTACTTGTATTCAATAAATCTGAATAAGCAATCTCAAAATCGATCAGCGTTTTTAATTTTTTTTTTTAATTTAAACTAACTGTCTACTTTTCTTGGTAACCACTTTTTTTATTGAGGGGATATACACCAAATTTGTTTTAAAGACAGATACTGAATATTAAGACATTTACATCTACAATAGGTTAAAAAAGAGAAACGATCTGAATAGTTTGCAGACTTACAATCTGTGAATTAGCATAATCTAAAATGTCAGTTACTATTACAGTTTTGTTCAATTGTTAACAAAAATTTAAACTGTCCACCAATCAACAAAACCTTATACTCGAAGAGATAAACACTGGCCTAATTTTGCACATCTGTAAGCACATTGTCAGCTTCACATTTTTTTTGCAAAGCGTTACACACATTAATTTACAAAACCCTAAACACACTTGTATAAATTTGACACAGATGCTACTGTTTTTGCCTACTGCTTACACACTAAAAACAAAGCCTCAATACCTAAAAACTCTTGTAGCATACATTAAACTGTGTAACCATAGCTTAAACACATTTTCAACTTTGCACTTTGTTTGCAATTGTCTGACAGACTTATTGTGAAACACTGTACGTTTTCTTACATTTAGACACTTTGTTCAAAAATAAAACCTGCATCACTATGCCACTCTTGATCCCTATAATACAGATCATTGCATTTCTAGATGCACTACATGCAGTTGTGATGGACAGACCTGAGCAGCCCAAGGTTTTTTTTTGTCACCTGGGTGATGGTAATGTCCACGGGGTGGCTCTGTCTGAGGTTGATTTAACAACCATGACCATGTCACAGATTTATGATTGACAACCACACACTCATGACTCTTCTGCAAGCAATGAAAATCACTGAGGTGGGATCAATCCAAGGGTGGGTTCAGCACACAAGATACTTTCCCTAATGTGTAGCCCACAGAGATATCGCCTGTTATGTTGACACGGTCTTGTGGCCAGACCCAAACAAAAGGCAAGATCCATAAGCCCCCCGACCCCCACCTTATACCCAGTCCCCCACTACACACGCACATACACATTGCTTTTTTTGTTGCTAAATTGCAATTACATATTTTACTTTTTTTATTTAACATTTCTGTAAGAATGTTGTTTTTTGTAAAACCTCTTGTTTGATTACTGCAGAAATTCTACTTTTGAGTTTTACACAAGACTGAGTCTGAGCAAATGATAATAAAATAAATAAGCCACATCAGTGTGTTGCCTGTGATATGAAAGAGCAACTCAAACGGTAGCTGTATGTATGGTTTTGTTGCAAGAATTTTGCCTAATGCCTAATGACTACCGCCCTGTAGCACTCGCATCCATCATGAAGTTCTTTGAGTGGATGGTCCTGGCACATCTGAACGACTGTCTCCTATCCACACCGGACCCACACCAGTTTGCCTTTTGGGGCAACAGGAGCACAGAAGATGCTATCTCCATAGCACTGCACTCTATATTCACACACGGACAATAAAAACACGTATGCACAAATGCTGTTGGTTGACTTCAGCTTAGCAATCAACACTTTCATACCCTTTAAGTTAATTATCAAACGTCGAGACCTGGATATTAACACCTCTCTCTGCAACTGGGTTTTGGACTTTCTGACTTAGAGCGTACTCACACTATGTACAGTCCCCTTGAACCGGGCGGAAGCATGCTTGTCCCCTCTCCCCCGACGGCCCGCACTCTCATTGCATTCGGGCCTTAGCATGCTTACGTCATCGATGATGCGCTGTTCAATTAAGAGAAGCGCTCTCGCTCAGCACAGTGGAGATTTCTTTACATCATTATATGGTTTCAGTGGTTTGATATGCAGTGACACACAGTCAGATATTCCCCTGGATAGATCGGCCACTGCTGACGCTCATAAACAGTCATAAAGTCCTCGTGCTGCAGGAATTAGGAAGTCTGCTGAAGGTGCAGCTGTCGTGCAGTGAGGGGTTTGCGTCTTTAATAATCTACGACAATTTGCCTTCATTAAACAGTGAGAATGATTAATAAACCCATATCAAACAGTCCCCAAAAGTCACGTCTCCTCTTCAGTTTCGGGCTCAGACGCGCTTCACACTCACATTACAAGCGTACCGCACCAATGCCCAAGTGAACCGCGCTCAGGCACACCTCTTCCAACTGGGTCAGGGCCGGCCAACTGTACCGTGCCAGAATTCAGCACACTCACACTTCTCAAACGATCCGGGAAACGGGCCTGGGCATGGTTCAAATAGCATAGTGTGAGTACACCCTAACAAATCTGTTATATCAGGCCACATCTGCTCCACCACCGTCACACTCAACACTTGTGTACCACAGGGACCCTACAGTCATCTGGCTAATTAGCAACAAGAATGAGACTCTCTAAAGGGAGGAGATACAGCATCTGGCCACTTGGTGACAGACAGTTATCTGCTCCTTAACCTCATTGTGGACATTAGGAAGGGGCGAGTAGGCTGACACGATCCCATTCACATCAATGAGATGGCCGTTGACCCTGTCTCATCCTTCAAGTTTCTAGGGACTCACGTCTCAAAAAGACCTGTCTTGGACAACAAACACATCCAACCTGGTCAATAAGGCTCACCAGAGTCTCTTTTTCTTAAGGCAAATTAAGAAGAACCAGCTGTCCTCAACCGTCTTGGTGAACTTCTACCATAGTTTTCTTCACCAGTTTTTCTATATATGCACTTTATAACTTATACCTCTATCCTGCACTTGCTGCTATTGCTCTCCTGGTTAGACCTAACCTGCATTTCGCTGCCTTGTACTTGTATATGTGTAATGACAATAAAGTTGAATCTAATCTAATTTTCAGAAAGGAGTGTCGAGTTGTGATAGCAGTGCAGTGATAGCAGTTCATTATGGCATAGATGTGAGTTGTTAGTTTCCAAGTGTTATGTCTGATTTGCTTGTGCGTAGAGTTTGGCATAATTAGTCTAAATCTGCAAAAAGAGTAATCATGATGTAATTTCCTTGCAATTTCAAATGAAAGGCTTTTAAATGAACACTCATCATCCAATCGGTTAAACACAGCCACGAGTTCTGCACACACACTGGTGCTTAATTGTAAACACACCAATCAAGGTCAAGTAGATCATCATCTCCTTTGCTATGTTTATTTAACGACTATTATCTCAGATAAGAACAAGACACATGAATGGATGTACCACTCCTTTAACTACAGTACAATAACCTTTTTTTTTTTAAAATATGTTTGGCTCTTTTCCAACAATGGACCATGTATTTACTGTATTTTCTTTCAAACTGTGCATTACGGTATTCATAATCAAAATAATTATGAAAAAAATAATAATTACATTAAATAACATTATTTGTAAATTAACAAAAATTTCCTCTTTGCCTATTACTGTAAAGTAACCTAAAGTGTAAATGTAGCAGCTAAAGGAAGAAGTACTTTAAGTTTTGAATACTGTGTGTGTACTTTATGACCTGTCCAGTCTATAAAGATATGGCCAAGGTGTTTGCAATTTGAGATAAATATGTGCTTTAGAGATGAGTTTGTAATATTTTAAAAGCAATGGTTCACTTTGCAGGCATGTGAGGCAGTTTGCAGTTATGTGCGCATTTCTTGGATTTGTGGGTACAGTTTTGAAAAGAGTGCAAAGTT